>BDMU01000322.1:0-10300 GCA_002217815.1 Seriola quinqueradiata
CACCAGACCTATAACCTCTTCAACACACATACATACAGTTTAGATCTCCCTCTCTCTCTTTCTCCATCTCTCTCTCTCTCTCTCACACACACACACACACACATACCACACACAAACACACACACACACACACCACACACACACACACAATCTATCCACATTTGGCCAGCCCATTACATTATTTATCATATTATTTATCATATGCATAATGTCTCCCAGGTAGCCTATTTTTCCCCAGATAAGTAATATACAGTGTAATGTCACTGGCACGCACACTGCTGTAGGAATAATGGGGGGGTTTGTTCACTTTATGAAACACTATTTATCACAACAGAGACAAACAAAACCGATTTCAGCTCTAGATTATTCACCGGCAGAGACTGATATTGTTTTCATGCAAAACCAATAAAGAGGCATCATGTGGAATTTTTGATTATATTATCAGGGCACAAATACATTTAATAATAAAAGTGTACTAGCGCCTCATGATTGAATCCTAATATAGCATGGTATATTCCTTCGGGTTTTTAATACAGTGTACAGAACCATAAAAATAAAAAACCTATTGTCATTGTCAAATTAATGACATCTTAAATAGCTTAACCTGCCTGGTGACACACAGTACACACTGTCTTGGAGTACCTTCTGTGATGTCATCTTTTATCTCGTTACACGTGGTAGGTAAGCAGTAATGAAGGTTATAGTGAAGCATGACCATTTTATTGCCACTGAAATTGCTAATAATGTTTTAATGTATCAGTCAATAGGAACCATGCTTTCTTAGCGCCTCAAAATTAACAATATTTGGAGGAAACTGCTGATTTTTATTTTAAATCCATACCTTTGAGCGTGGTCATGTAGCGATCACCACTTCAATTATTTGGAAATACACATCGACTTAGTTGCTTATAGCAGTTACTGGTAACCTACTGCATATGCATTGGAATAGATTCGCTTGTATAATGACAAACACTGTTAATTATTGAATTAGCTATATGTGTCTGCATAAAGTGTACTTTAAAATCCAGTAACTCTAAAAGAATAGGTCAATATTTTGGTAAAATGCTTTTCCACTATTTTGCAGATGTGCCTGATGAGGAGATCGATACGTATGGAGCTACAGCTGTAGCTAGCACAAACATTAAAAGCAGGGGCAAACAGCTAGCCATGAGGTCACTTCAATACTCACAAGCCATTAATGCCAGTGAGGATGACCCGCACGAATGAATGAAGTGTAAATGTGAACTATATCATTATGTGAAAAGAATGGCACACGGCCGTTGTGTCACATTTGTGTCTATAGGGAAAGTAAGAGGCTGTCTAAGAAGCAACAGATTCTCCCAACTCCACTAACAAGCCACTCAGTCAAGAGCCACGTGTAACTACACTGCAGTCATAGGCCACCTTGTCCGAACTGACAAGTGAGAGCATCACTTTTACATATTTAAAGTCACCTACAGAAAATCTAGGAGAAAAGTGCCTCAGAGGTTTTATCGGCTACACGACGATAAGTATCGTAGATCATTTTTATGTCTATATATCCATTATACTGTGATAGTGACACCAGGAAGTGTAGACATTTCTTGACAGTGAAGTTGCTGGTATTAAGTATCATAAATTTGTTGTGTGTACATTTACCTTTTAGCCAAAGGTCACTCATTAGAAAACAGTTTATCTGTGTTAGTGTGGTTATGTACTAACATGGATGCGTGGAAAAAATCTTTAAGCTATAAACTGAACTGAATCCATCACCAGAGATATCTCAACAACCATTAGCCATTTAGCCTTACTCATTTCCATACGGTGCTGGTCTCTCTGTCCTGTAGAGGAAACCCCAAATAGTATAGTGATAGCATATGTAGATAGTTGGGGTTGTGTGAGGTGTCGAGGTGTGTTCAGCAGCACATCGCTCTGCTTCTGTGACGGTGCTCCCGGCTGCTTCTCGAAACTGGCAGCACGCTGATCCGAATATATTGCAGGTAACACACTGACCTGGGATGACTACCTCACACACCCCCAAGTCAAATAACCAGAACTATGACTTTAACACTAAAGAAGCTGCAAAATTTTTTTTTTTAAAAGTGGAAAACGCGCAGATTACCACTTTAAAACTGAGTAGTGAGTGTAGGCACACACTCTCTCTCTCTCTCTCTCTCTCTCTCTCTCTCCTCTATCTGTCTCTCTCTCTCTCACTCAGATCTGATGCCAAGTGGGCGCAAGAGAGGCGCTGTGTGTTTGTGTAATGACTACCTGCTGCCTGGCACAGTTACCTTTGGACACTACAGAGAAATGTGATTAACCACTCAGCCACACTCTGCACTGTTGCTTTTCATGCCCCATGAATGTATGCAAACACTGGAGTACGTAGGTGAGAGAGGTGTGTGTGTGTGTGTGTGTGTGTGTGTGTGTGTGTGCGTGTGTGCGTGTGTGTGTGTGTGTGTGTATGTAAGCATTTCCTCTGTGGCGTATGGTCCTGAACATAAAGATGTTGTATTATGTTGTTTAATTGTATTTTTTATGGCTCCATAATCAGAGCTATGTTTTATTTCTGAGGTGGTTTTACATTGACTTTGTTTTACATTGAATTTCTTTTTCTTATTTTGCCTTTAAATCTTTAAGGCCCAGATTTGAGTTTAAGTTTGGGTTTAGTTTGAGTAATCTATAAAAAAAAATCTATTTTGTTCTTTCAGCTGTTTGTGGCTTATTATGTGAACAACTGTTTCTTTTTTTCCTGTAATTTCCCTGTTTATTCCAAACAAAATTACTGTTATTGCTGCTGCAAACATCACGTGACATCACATTTTGTCTGCCAAATGATTCTCTCTGGTGAACATGAAAGACTCGCTGGGGGTGGAGAAGAGCAAATATTTGTTTCAAATAGTTTCTTATATGAAAATGATCAATTACTCCAGAAAAAAGGTCTGAGTAATAGATCAATCGAAGCCTTTAAACCCTGTGGAAAAATGTGCTTATGTAAAAAAAAAAAAAAAAAGAAGAAAAAAAACATTAGCTGATGTCGAGCCAGAACAACAGATATAACAGGACATATTAAAAATGTAGCAACTTGTGAATATGTTGCTGTTTTCATTTCCCAGCTCCACAAAGATTTAAATTAATCTATTTTCAGAAGCTGCAAACAAGGAACAAGGGCTGAAAACATTTAGATGCCTTTCTTTCTCTCAGCTTTCATCTCTCATAAACAATCCTTCCTCTCTCTCTCTGTCTCTCTCCCTCTCTCTCTCTCTCTGTCTCTCTCTGTCTCTCTCTCTCTGTCCCCCTCTCTCCCTCTCTCTCTCTCTCTCTCTCTCTCTCTCTCTGAGTGAATGGCGGAGTGAGTGAGAGCGTGGTGAGTGAACGTTGGTGTGTTTGAGGTTTTTGAGCCTTTTTCTATCTGTTTTATGTGTTTATTTTTCTTTCACACAGTTGCTGTAGTTTGTCACTAAGTGTAGTTGGGGTGTAGTTGGGTTTGGGTGGGGCAGTATGCCCGTGGTGGAGGGTGGTGTGGAGTATGAGAAGCTAACACGCCGGCATGCTATCAAACTGGTGCCGGCTGTAAACTGCTCCGTGGAGGAGGCCAGTTTAGCGGTGGGAGAGGTGGTGGGATGCGGGAGTGTGCGGTCTGCCTCCCGCATGCACGGAGCCATTGTGATCTTTTTAGACAGCACAGAGAAAGTCAACGCTGTGGTGGAGACAGGTGTCGTTATACAGGACACCTTTGTCCCTGTCCTCCCGCTGGTTAGTCCAGCTAAAAGGATCACAATCTCTAACGCTCCCCCGTTTATTAAAAATGACACCCTGTCCTCTGCACTGGCTCGATATGGACAACTGGTGTCTCCTATTAAGATGGTGTCTCTGGGCTGCAGATCTCCCCTGCTGAAACATGTCGTGTGTCACCGCAGACAGGTGTTCATGGTGCTGAAAGAAAACACTGATCTAAATCTGAGCTTTAATTTTAAGGTGGACGGGTTTAATTATATGGTTTACGCTTCGTCTGACACCATGAAATGTTTCGGTTGTGGGGCAGAGGGACATTTGCTCCGTTCCTGCCCGGAGCGGGAAGCGGTGCGGCGGCCGGCTGCTGCTGGGGGGCCGGCGGCCCCTCGTCGGGGGCCGGGCCGGAGCCGGAGCCGGTGCTCCGGTGCTCCGGCTTCTGCTGTTCCGGCTCCCGGCGGGGGATCGGCGGCTCCAGGACCGATTGAGTCTGCTGGCAGCGCCGGGTCGGGCGTTGCCGTTCCCGGCGGGGATCCAGCTGATGGTGCCCCCCCTGCTTGTTCTGGGAAGGAGGGGGCTGATAAAGGTGATCAGTCTGATTCTGCAGCTCAGACTGAAGACAGGTCAAAGCCTGCTGATAATGGTTTGAGTGAAAGTGAGTCGTCTGAGAATGAGGATTGTTTTGCAGACGAGGATATGTCAGATGATGAATTGTTAAAGGTGTCACAGAAAAGGAAGAATCAGGACTCTGTTCAGAACAGAGCAAAGGTTTTAAGAGCAGGGAACCTGAAAGCGAGGAAGTCAATGGAGTCTGAGAGTGACTTCTCACTGACACAAGACGATCAACAGAGTCTTTACTCTCATGAGGACATCACAAAGTTTCTGAGGGAAACTAAAGGCCACAGACTCGTAAAACTGGAGAACTTTTTCCCTGATCTCAAACTCTTTGTCAAATCAGCAAGACCCTTAACTTTGAAATCCGCAAATTTAGGAGACGATGTGATATCTGAGCAGGAGGTCCACAGACTACGTAAACTGGTTCATAAGATCAGAACCAATGAGCTCCATGATGATGTTTAATAATATTTGTTTTTCTTATT
Organism: Seriola quinqueradiata; assembly: GCA_002217815.1. NCBI lineage: Eukaryota > Metazoa > Chordata > Actinopteri > Carangiformes > Carangidae > Seriola > Seriola quinqueradiata. The sequence goes on from BDMU01000322.1 coordinate 4,812, forward strand.
TTCTGTTATGTTACTTTCTTGTGTTTTTCCTCTCTCTCTCCATGTGTGATTTTAAGATAGGCACTTTAAATATTAATGGAGCTAGAGATGAGGGTAAAAGGGCTGCTCTTTTTAAATTAATGGAGTTAAAACATATTGATATCATGATGGTTCAGGAGACACACAGTACCCCTGATATTGAGAGTGACTGGAGGAGGGGATGTTCTGGGGAGGTCATCCTGAGCCACAAGTCCAGCTGTAGTGGAGGAGTGGGGATTGTTTTCTCCAGGAGCTTCCTGCCTGCTTCATATACTGTGGACGAAGTAATTAAAGGCTCTATACTTAAGGTCACTGCTCAGTTTGAACGGGTTAGTGCTGTTTTTATCTGTGTTTATGCTCCAACCAATGGAGTGCAAAGAGTAGCAGTCCTTGATGTTTTATGTGATACTATCAAGAACTGTAACAGAGATGAATATTTATTTGTGGGGGGTGATTTTAACTGTACTGAAAATCCCAGTTTGGACAGAAACCACCATGAGCCTCATCCTGCTTCGTCACACAGGTTCAGACAGTTGACAGAAGCACATGAGCTGTCAGATGTGTGGAGGACTTTTCATGCACATCACAGGCAGTACACCTGGAGTCACTGCAAAGACAACAAGATATCTCTGGCCAGGTTGGACCGTCTGTACGGTTTTAAGCACAGTTTGAACATTTTTAACAGTTGTCACATTACCCCTGTTGGTTTCTCTGACCACTGTCTTGTTTTTAGCTCTGTTTTAATCCAAAATGTGCGTTTGCAGAGTGCCTACTGGCATTTTAACAGCTCATTGCTTCAGAGCAAGGATTTCCGAGCAGCTTTTGAGTGTTTTTGGGCTGCTCACAGACATTGTAAGAGGATTTTAATTGTGTACAACAGTGGTGGGATGTGGGCAAAGCTCAGATCAAACAGTTGTGTCAGAGGTTCACTCGCAATGTCACCAGAGATTTAACCAGATCTATGCAGGACCTAGAGATTCAGGTGGTAGAACTGCAGGGTTTGGTGGATTCTACAGGAGATCGAGGGCTTTTAGATTCCCTCAAATCCAAAAAGTCGGCTCTGGCCAACCTGCTGGGCATTGCAGCACAGGGAGCTCTGGTCAGGTCACGATTTCTGGACGTCTCACAGATGGATGCCCCCTCTCAGTTTTTCTTTGGCTTGGAGAAGAGGAATGGTCAGAGGAAGGTGATTCACTCTTACGGTCTGGCGGCGGCTCTGTGGTCTCAGACTCTGCTGGGATCAGGAGGCTAGCGGCCAGCTATTACACCGATCTGTATAAGAGTGAATTCACTTTGAACTCTTCATTGTGCAGCAGTTTCTTCACTGGTCTCCCTCAGGTGGAAGAAGAGGACAATGACAAGCTGGAGTCTCTGTTAACTCTTCCTGAACTGTCTGCGGCTCTGATGAGTTTGCAGAGTGGCAGAGCTCCAGGCTTGGATGGGCTACCTGTGGACTTTTATAAGGCGTTCTGGTCAGTACTGGGTGAGGACTTGCTGGAGGTGATCTCAGCCAGCCTAGAGACAGGACGGCTGCCTCTGAGCTGTAGGAGGGCGGTCATCACCCTGCTACCGAAGAAAGGTGACCTGCAAGAGCTGAAAAACTGGAGACCTGTTTCACTGCTCTGCACGGACTATAAGATTCTGTCCAAGGTCCTGGCCACCAGACTGAGAGGGGTGATGGCTGCCGTCGTCCACACTGACCAGACTTACTGTGTGCCCGGCAGGCTGATAAGTGACAATGTCACTTTAATTCGTGATGTTTTGGAGGTCTCTGGCTCATTGGCTGTAGACACTGGTCTGATTTCAATAGACCAGGAAAAGGCTTTTGATCGGGTTGAACACCAGTACTTGTGGCAAGTCTTAGCTGCTTTTGGGTTCAGCCCAGGTTTCATAGCCAAGATCCAGGTTCTCTATGGTGACATTGCGAGCGTGTTGAAAATGAATGGGGGTCTGAGTGCTCCCTTTGGTGTCCAGAGGGGTGTCAGACAGGGTGTCCTCTGTCTGGCATGTTGTATTCTCTGGCCATCGAGCCTCTGCTTCACAAGCTGAGAACTGAACTGAGTGGTGTTTGTTTCCCCAACTGTGATGTCTCTTTTAAACTGTCTGCATACGCTGATGATGTCATTGTCCTGGTCAACTCCCAGACTGATATTGATATTTTAGAGAACACCGTGAACCGTTTTGGCTCTATTCCTCCGCCAGGGTGAACTGGGGGAAGAGTGAGGCGGTCATGGTGGGGGACCGGCTGAGGGATCGGCTCAGGCTACCTGGAGGGTTGGTCTGGAGAACAGGAGGGCTAAAATATCTGGGAGTGTTTTTAGGAAATGAAACGTTTTTAAAGAAAAACTGGGACAATGTTTTAGAAAGGGTCAAAGGTCGGCTAATGAAGTGGAAATGGATCTTACCTAAATTGTCTTACAGGGGTCGGGTTCTTATTGTCAACAATCTGGTTTCTTCTGCTCTGTGGCACCGGTTAGCCTGTGTTGATCCTCCAGCTTCTCTTCTGTCTCAGGTCCAGAGAGTTTTAGTTGATTTCTTTTGGGACAGGTTACACTGGGTTCCTCAGAGTGTTCTGTTTTTACCAAAGGAGGAGGGTGGACAGGGCCTGGTCCATCTGGCCAGCAGGGGAGCCACCTTCCGCCTTCAGTTCATTCAGAGACTGCTCACTGGGCCTACAGACCTGGTGTGGAGACCGTTGTCCTGCTGCATCCTGCGGCAGTTTGGTGGTCTGGGATTGGACCTGCCTCTGTTCCTCATGGACTCTGAGAGGATGAGACTTTCATCTCTGCCGGCTTTTTATAAAAGTGTTTTCTCTGTGTGGACTCTGCTGAGAAGGCAGAGGCAGGGCAGACCGGCTCGGTGTACTGGCTCCTCAGGGAGCCGGTGCTGTTTGGAGGAGTGTTGGACTGTCCTGGCTGGGCTGGACCCACCCTATCCAGGACGCTTCAGACTGCAGGGGTTTCTACTCTGGGGCAGGTGCTGGAGCTGGCTGGACCACGGCTGGATGATCCTGCTGGACTGGCTGTTCGGCTGCGGGTGAGGTCTACACGGGTCGTGGGTCAGTTGCTACAGCACTGGAGACAGAAGCTGACCGGTCATCAGGTGGCACTGTTGGCTGACTTCTGTGACGGTGCACTGGAGCCAGATTGTTCTGATCCGTATCCTGCCATTACCTTGTTCCCGGATTTTAAGGATTGTTCTGGGTGTTTCCTTGGACCTGCTGACTCTGGAGGAGCGTCTCTGAGGGCGCCTCAGGAAAGACTCTGTACCAGATCATGGTTAAAACTTTGAACAGGAGGACACTGAATGGGCGCAGCGACACTCCATGGAGGTCTTACCTGAACTTGCGTCCTGATGTAAGACCGGCATGGAGGTCTTTATATAAACCTCCTCTCTCTAAAAGACATGGGGACTTGCAGTGGAGGATCCTCCACGGTATTGTGGCGGTGAACTCTTTTATTGCAGTGATTAATGCTGCTGTAGAGGAGGGCTGTCCCTTCTGCGGTCTCAGGGAGACGCTGTTTCACTGTTTCTATGAGTGTTCACGGCTCACGCCTCTCTTCACACTGTTACAGAACATTTTTACCAAGTGTGGAGAATTTTTTACGAAGCAGGTTTTTATTTTGGGTTTTAAATACACTCGCCAACACAAGGACAAATGTCACCTTTTAAACTTTGTCTTGGGACTGGCAAAGATGGCGGTGTATGTGAGCCGCAAGAGGAAGGTGAAGGAGGAGTCACATGTTGATGTGCTTCCTGTTTTTAAGAACCTGGTGAAGTCCAGACTGCTGGTAGAGTTCAGCTTTACAGAGCAGCTCAGGACCTGCAGAGGTTCCAGCTGGTCTGGGGTCATGAGGAGCTGCTCTGCTCTGTGGCTGATGGACAGCTAGTGTTCAGTTCATTGTAACGTCTGTGGAGGTTTAATATAATGTAATCTGTTTATGTACAGTTAATAATGTTGGTTTTAAAAATTCAAAAATTCTCTCTCTCTCTCTCTCTCTCTCTCTCTCTCTCTCTCTCTCTCTCTCTCTCTCTCTCTCTCTCTCTCTCTCTCTCTCTGTCTCTCTCTCTGTCTCTCTCTCTCTCTCTCTCTCTCTCTCTCTCCTCTCTCTCTCTCTCTCTCTCTCTCTCTGTCACATTTTACCATCTTGTCAATTACTGTCCCAGTGGTTTACCTCCTCAGTCTGACACATCCACGGAGTGTGTGAGCATTCATCAGAGCTGTTTAACCCTCACAATGGCCCGAACTGGAAACCAGCCAGGGAACGTCACGGAGGCAGCCAGTTGTCAGCGACGATCATCCCCTTCCACCCTCAAACCCCCCGTCACCGAGGAGCAGATCAGACAGGGAGCGGGCCTTGTTGATGAGAAGAAATTCACTAATTGTTTGATTATACAGATCTCCATGATAATGAATCACTACTCCATGGTTCGGGAACATGGTGTGCAACCCGAATTACCACCCCAACACTCAAGCTGTGAAAGTTGATTACTCATTAGCGGGTGACTGAGTGGCACAAACAACCCTGACACCCCTTTTAAAATCCCCTCCTGTGTTTTTTACTGTATGTACTTGTAATTGCTTTAGGCTACAGTACACTGTGACTCAGGAGACTGGCCTGCAGCAACATAGAGAGATTAAAAATCCAATCCAAAGTCAAGTCAAGCAGCAGCCTGTTTCTTCCGTTTTTACACCAGTTATTAAATACTTCAAATATTCAACAATATCACTGTATATCACCATGACATGTCTGCAGGTCGGGAGGCTGAAATAAATCTCCAAAATGTTATTCAAATATCATCAGCAACCAATTTTAGAAGCCAGATCGTGACATGCTGTCAATATTAGTATTGATGGTTGCTACTCTGCTAAACTACTGGCAGCAATCTGCTTTTTTCCTCAGTCTGTCATCGTTTGATTTGAACACTGACGTACGGCAGTGGAACCGAGTCAAGGCTCATTTATTTGTGTAGCACTTTATGGTTGTTCGATGTGCTGAGCAGAAATAAAAAAAGCAAAATACAAGTAAAAAGCATAAAAAGAAAAGAGTATAAAAACACAGATTATAAAACAGACAATATCTAACTAAAGTGTAAGATTAAAGGATTCACTGTTGTTAATTGATTAATCATAATGATTTATTTATTTATTGAACTAATTTGACCATTTGAGCAGTCAAACAGAAGTAGCCTCATCCAGCCACCGTACATGTCGTGATTTAGACCAGTCAAATAAGCACTGTACGAGTGAACTGTGGGACTTTGGGGGTATTCAGATGTTGATGTGATGAGCTGCTTCTCAAATCCCCCCCTCTTGTGCCGGTGTCATCATTTGGAGTCAGAGTCTGCGCAGTAGTGATCAGGCGGTGTTATCGAGGTCCCACCCGCAGACCCGCCTGAACCCGTCACTGTTTTATAGCAATCAAATACAAACTGAAACAAAACTTATCAGAAAATGAACACGTGAACAA
>BDMU01000323.1:0-117694 GCA_002217815.1 Seriola quinqueradiata
TACATTTAGTGGGATTTCTACACAGAACACTTCAGGATAAGTTTTCCTGTCTATTTGAGTAGCATTCATGAAGAATATGATGGATTTCATGTTTACATGTCATAAAGTTATCAGTTACACCTGAGAATGCAATACTGTTCAATATCGCTGTTTTAAGTTTCCAGCGCCTAGATCGGCTCTTTCCCTCTTAAAGCTGTCTGTGTGTGTCCAAAATCTCAGCATTCACATTTAGTGGGATTTCTACACAGAACACTTCAGGATAAGTTTTCCTGTCTATTTGAGTAGCATTCATGAAGAATATGATGGATTTCATGTTTACATGTCATAAAGTTATCAGTTACACCTGAGAATGCAATACTGTTCAATATCGCTGTTTTAAGGTTTCCAGCGCCTTCAAGCTGTCTGTGTGTGTCCAAAATCTCAGCATTCACATTTAGTGGGATTTCTACACAGAACACTTCAGGATAAGTTTTCCTGTCTATTTGAGTAGCATTCATGAAGAATATGATGGATTTCATGTTTACATGTCATAAAGTTATCAGTTACACCTGAGAATGCAATACTGTTCAATATCGCTGTTTTAACGTTTCCAGCGCCTAGATCGGCTCTTTCCCTCCTTAAAGCTGTCCGTGTGTGTCCAAAATCTCAGCATTCACATTTAGTGGGATTTCTACACAGAACACTTCAGGATAAGTTTTCCTGTCTATTTGAGTAGCATTCATGAAGAATATGATGGATTTCATGTTTACATGTCATAAAGTTATCAGTTACACCTGAGAATGCAATACTGTTCAATATCGCTGTTTTAAGGTTTCCAGCGCCTTCAAGCTGTCTGTGTGTGTCCAAAATCTCAGCATTCACATTTAGTGGGATTTCTACACAGAACACTTCAGGATAAGTTTTCCTGTCTATTTGAGTAGCATTCATGAAGAATATGATGGATTTCATGTTTACATGTCATAAAGTTATCAGTTACACCTGAGAATGCAATACTGTTCAATATCGCTGTTTTAAGGTTTCCAGCGCCTAGATCGGCTCTTTCCCTCTTTAAAGCTGTCTGTGTGTGTCCAAAATCTCAGCATTCACATTTAGTGGGATTTCTACACAGAACACTTCAGGATAAGTTTTCCTGTCTATTTGAGTAGCATTCATGAAGAATATGATGGATTTCATGTTTACATGTCATAAAGTTATCAGTTACACCTGAGAATGCAATACTGTTCAATATCGCTGTTTTAAGTTTCCAGCGCCTAGATCGGCTCTTTCCCTCTTAAAGCTGTCTGTGTGTGTCCAAAATCTCAGCATTCACATTTAGTGGGATTTCTACACAGAACACTTCAGGATAAGTTTTCCTGTCTATTTGAGTAGCATTCATGAAGAATATGATGGATTTCATGTTTACATGTCATAAAGTTATCAGTTACACCTGAGAATGCAATACTGTTCAATATCGCTGTTTTAAGGTTTCCAGCGCCTAGATCGGCTCTTTCCCTTAAAGCTGTCTGTGTGTGTCCAAAATCTCAGCATTCACATTTAGTGGGATTTCTACACAGAACACTTCAGGATAAGTTTTCCTGTCTATTTGAGTAGCATTCATGAAGAATATGATGGATTTCATGTTTACATGTCATAAAGTTATCAGTTACACCTGAGAATGCAATACTGTTCAATATCGCTGTTTTAAGGTTTCCAGCGCCTAGATCGGCTCTTTCCCTCTTTAAAGCTGTCTGTGTGTGTCCAAAATCTCAGCATTCACATTTAGTGGGATTTCTACACAGAACACTTCAGGATAAGTTTTCCTGTCTATTTGAGTAGCATTCATGAAGAATATGATGGATTTCATGTTTACATGTCATAAAGTTATCAGTTACACCTGAGAATGCAATACTGTTCAATATCGCTGTTTTAAGGTTTCCAGCGCCTTCAAGCTGTCTGTGTGTGTCCAAAATCTCAGCATTCACATTTAGTGGGATTTCTACACAGAACACTTCAGGATAAGTTTTCCTGTCTATTTGAGTAGCATTCATGAAGAATATGATGGATTTCATGTTTACATGTCATAAAGTTATCAGTTACACCTGAGAATGCAATACTGTTCAATATCGCTGTTTTAAGGTTTCCAGCGCCTTCAAGCTGTCTGTGTGTGTCCAAAATCTCAGCATTCACATTTAGTGGGATTTCTACACAGAACACTTCAGGATAAGTTTTCCTGTCTATTTGAGTAGCATTCATGAAGAATATGATGGATTTCATGTTTACATGTCATAAAGTTATCAGTTACACCTGAGAATGCAATACTGTTCAATATCGCTGTTTTAAGTTTCCAGCGCCTAGATCGGCTCTTTCCCTCTTAAAGCTGTCTGTGTGTGTCCAAAATCTCAGCATTCACATTTAGTGGGATTTCTACACAGAACACTTCAGGATAAGTTTTCCTGTCTATTTGAGTAGCATTCATGAAGAATATGATGGATTTCATGTTTACATGTCATAAAGTTATCAGTTACACCTGAGAATGCAATACTGTTCAATATCGCTGTTTTAAGGTTTCCAGCCCTAGATCGGCTCTTTCAAAGCTGTCTGTGTGTGTCCAAAATCTCAGCATTCACATTTAGTGGGATTTCTACACAGAACACTTCAGGATAAGTTTTCCTGTCTATTTGAGTAGCATTCATGAAGAATATGATGGATTTCATGTTTACATGTCATAAAGTTATCAGTTACACCTGAGAATGCAATACTGTTCAATATCGCTGTTTTAAGGTTTCCAGCGCCTTCAAGCTGTCTGTGTGTGTCCAAAATCTCAGCATTCACATTTAGTGGGATTTCTACACAGAACACTTCAGGATAAGTTTTCCTGTCTATTTGAGTAGCATTCATGAAGAATATGATGGATTTCATGTTTACATGTCATAAAGTTATCAGTTACACCTGAGAATGCAATACTGTTCAATATCGCTGTTTTAAGTTTCCAGCGCCTAGATCGGCTCTTTCCCTCTTAAAGCTGTCTGTGTGTGTCCAAAATCTCAGCATTCACATTTAGTGGGATTTCTACACAGAACACTTCAGGATAAGTTTTCCTGTCTATTTGAGTAGCATTCATGAAGAATATGATGGATTTCATGTTTACATGTCATAAAGTTATCAGTTACACCTGAGAATGCAATACTGTTCAATATCGCTGTTTTAAGTTTCCAGCGCTCTTTCAAAGCTGTCTGTGTGTGTCCAAAATCTCAGCATTCACATTTAGTGGGATTTCTACACAGAACACTTCAGGATAAGTTTTCCTGTCTATTTGAGTAGCATTCATGAAGAATATGATGGATTTCATGTTTACATGTCATAAAGTTATCAGTTACACCTGAGAATGCAATACTGTTCAATATCGCTGTTTTAAGTTTCCAGCGCCTAGATCGGCTCTTTCCCTCTTAAAGCTGTCTGTGTGTGTCCAAAATCTCAGCATTCACATTTAGTGGGATTTCTACACAGAACACTTCAGGATAAGTTTTCCTGTCTATTTGAGTAGCATTCATGAAGAATATGATGGATTTCATGTTTACATGTCATAAAGTTATCAGTTACACCTGAGAATGCAATACTGTTCAATATCGCTGTTTTAAGGTTTCCAGCGCCTTCAAGCTGTCTGTGTGTGTCCAAAATCTCAGCATTCACATTTAGTGGGATTTCTACACAGAACACTTCAGGATAAGTTTTCCTGTCTATTTGAGTAGCATTCATGAAGAATATGATGGATTTCATGTTTACATGTCATAAAGTTATCAGTTACACCTGAGAATGCAATACTGTTCAATATCGCTGTTTTAAGTTTCCAGCGCCTAGATCGGCTCTTTCCCTCTTAAAGCTGTCTGTGTGTGTCCAAAATCTCAGCATTCACATTTAGTGGGATTTCTACACAGAACACTTCAGGATAAGTTTTCCTGTCTATTTGAGTAGCATTCATGAAGAATATGATGGATTTCATGTTTACATGTCATAAAGTTATCAGTTACACCTGAGAATGCAATACTGTTCAATATCGCTGTTTTAAGTTTCCAGCGCCTAGATCGGCTCTTTCCCTCTTAAAGCTGTCTGTGTGTGTCCAAAATCTCAGCATTCACATTTAGTGGGATTTCTACACAGAACACTTCAGGATAAGTTTTCCTGTCTATTTGAGTAGCATTCATGAAGAATATGATGGATTTCATGTTTACATGTCATAAAGTTATCAGTTACACCTGAGAATGCAATACTGTTCAATATCGCTGTTTTAAGTTTCCAGCGCCTAGATCGGCTCTTTCCCTCTTAAAGCTGTCTGTGTGTGTCCAAAATCTCAGCATTCACATTTAGTGGGATTTCTACACAGAACACTTCAGGATAAGTTTTCCTGTCTATTTGAGTAGCATTCATGAAGAATATGATGGATTTCATGTTTACATGTCATAAAGTTATCAGTTACACCTGAGAATGCAATACTGTTCAATATCGCTGTTTTAAGTTTCCAGCGCCTAGATCGGCTCTTTCCCTCTTAAAGCTGTCTGTGTGTGTCCAAAATCTCAGCATTCACATTTAGTGGGATTTCTACACAGAACACTTCAGGATAAGTTTTCCTGTCTATTTGAGTAGCATTCATGAAGAATATGATGGATTTCATGTTTACATGTCATAAAGTTATCAGTTACACCTGAGAATGCAATACTGTTCAATATCGCTGTTTTAAGTTTCCAGCGCCTAGATCGGCTCTTTCCCTCTTAAAGCTGTCTGTGTGTGTCCAAAATCTCAGCATTCACATTTAGTGGGATTTCTACACAGAACACTTCAGGATAAGTTTTCCTGTCTATTTGAGTAGCATTCATGAAGAATATGATGGATTTCATGTTTACATGTCATAAAGTTATCAGTTACACCTGAGAATGCAATACTGTTCAATATCGCTGTTTTAAGTTTCCAGCGCCTAGATCGGCTCTTTCAAAGCTGTCTGTGTGTGTCCAAAATCTCAGCATTCACATTTAGTGGGATTTCTACACAGAACACTTCAGGATAAGTTTTCCTGTCTATTTGAGTAGCATTCATGAAGAATATGATGGATTTCATGTTTACATGTCATAAAGTTATCAGTTACACCTGAGAATGCAATACTGTTCAATATCGCTGTTTTAAGTTTCCAGCGCCTAGATCGGCTCTTTCCCTCTTAAAGCTGTCTGTGTGTGTCCAAAATCTCAGCATTCACATTTAGTGGGATTTCTACACAGAACACTTCAGGATAAGTTTTCCTGTCTATTTGAGTAGCATTCATGAAGAATATGATGGATTTCATGTTTACATGTCATAAAGTTATCAGTTACACCTGAGAATGCAATACTGTTCAATATCGCTGTTTTAAGGTTTCCAGCGCCTTCAAGCTGTCTGTGTGTGTCCAAAATCTCAGCATTCACATTTAGTGGGATTTCTACACAGAACACTTCAGGATAAGTTTTCCTGTCTATTTGAGTAGCATTCATGAAGAATATGATGGATTTCATGTTTACATGTCATAAAGTTATCAGTTACACCTGAGAATGCAATACTGTTCAATATCGCTGTTTTAAGTTTCCAGCGCCTAGATCGGCTCTTTCCCTCTTAAAGCTGTCTGTGTGTGTCCAAAATCTCAGCATTCACATTTAGTGGGATTTCTACACAGAACACTTCAGGATAAGTTTTCCTGTCTATTTGAGTAGCATTCATGAAGAATATGATGGATTTCATGTTTACATGTCATAAAGTTATCAGTTACACCTGAGAATGCAATACTGTTCAATATCGCTGTTTTAAGTTTTCCAGCGCCTTCAAGCTGTCTGTGTGTGTCCAAAATCTCAGCATTCACATTTAGTGGGATTTCTACACAGAACACTTCAGGATAAGTTTTCCTGTCTATTTGAGTAGCATTCATGAAGAATATGATGGATTTCATGTTTACATGTCATAAAGTTATCAGTTACACCTGAGAATGCAATACTGTTCAATATCGCTGTTTTAAGTTTTCCAGCGCCTTCAAGCTGTCTGTGTGTGTCCAAAATCTCAGCATTCACATTTAGTGGGATTTCTACACAGAACACTTCAGGATAAGTTTTCCTGTCTATTTGAGTAGCATTCATGAAGAATATGATGGATTTCATGTTTACATGTCATAAAGTTATCAGTTACACCTGAGAATGCAATACTGTTCAATATCGCTGTTTTAAGGTTTCCAGCGCCTAGAGCGGCTCTTTCCCTCTTTAAAGCTGTCTGTGTGTGTCCAAAATCTCAGCATTCACATTTAGTGGGATTTCTACACAGAACACTTCAGGATAAGTTTTCCTGTCTATTTGAGTAGCATTCATGAAGAATATGATGGATTTCATGTTTACATGTCATAAAGTTATCAGTTACACCTGAGAATGCAATACTGTTCAATATCGCTGTTTTAAGGTTTCCAGCGCCTTCAAGCTGTCTGTGTGTGTCCAAAATCTCAGCATTCACATTTAGTGGGATTTCTACACAGAACACTTCAGGATAAGTTTTCCTGTCTATTTGAGTAGCATTCATGAAGAATATGATGGATTTCATGTTTACATGTCATAAAGTTATCAGTTACACCTGAGAATGCAATACTGTTCAATATCGCTGTTTTAAGGTTTCCAGCGCCTTCAAGCTGTCTGTGTGTGTCCAAAATCTCAGCATTCACATTTAGTGGGATTTCTACACAGAACACTTCAGGATAAGTTTTCCTGTCTATTTGAGTAGCATTCATGAAGAATATGATGGATTTCATGTTTACATGTCATAAAGTTATCAGTTACACCTGAGAATGCAATACTGTTCAATATCGCTGTTTTAACGTTTCCAGCGCCTAGATCGGCTCTTTCCCTCTTAAAGCTGTCTGTGTGTGTCCAAAATCTCAGCATTCACATTTAGTGGGATTTCTACACAGAACACTTCAGGATAAGTTTTCCTGTCTATTTGAGTAGCATTCATGAAGAATATGATGGATTTCATGTTTACATGTCATAAAGTTATCAGTTACACCTGAGAATGCAATACTGTTCAATATCGCTGTTTTAAGGTTTCCAGCGCCTTCAAGCTGTCTGTGTGTGTCCAAAATCTCAGCATTCACATTTAGTGGGATTTCTACACAGAACACTTCAGGATAAGTTTTCCTGTCTATTTGAGTAGCATTCATGAAGAATATGATGGATTTCATGTTTACATGTCATAAAGTTATCAGTTACACCTGAGAATGCAATACTGTTCAATATCGCTGTTTTAAGTTTCCAGCGCCTAGATCGGCTCTTTCCCTCTTAAAGCTGTCTGTGTGTGTCCAAAATCTCAGCATTCACATTTAGTGGGATTTCTACACAGAACACTTCAGGATAAGTTTTCCTGTCTATTTGAGTAGCATTCATGAAGAATATGATGGATTTCATGTTTACATGTCATAAAGTTATCAGTTACACCTGAGAATGCAATACTGTTCAATATCGCTGTTTTAAGGTTTCCAGCGCCTTCAAGCTGTCTGTGTGTGTCCAAAATCTCAGCATTCACATTTAGTGGGATTTCTACACAGAACACTTCAGGATAAGTTTTCCTGTCTATTTGAGTAGCATTCATGAAGAATATGATGGATTTCATGTTTACATGTCATAAAGTTATCAGTTACACCTGAGAATGCAATACTGTTCAATATCGCTGTTTTAAGTTTCCAGCGCCTAGATCGGCTCTTTCCCTCTTAAAGCTGTCTGTGTGTGTCCAAAATCTCAGCATTCACATTTAGTGGGATTTCTACACAGAACACTTCAGGATAAGTTTTCCTGTCTATTTGAGTAGCATTCATGAAGAATATGATGGATTTCATGTTTACATGTCATAAAGTTATCAGTTACACCTGAGAATGCAATACTGTTCAATATCGCTGTTTTAAGTTTCCAGCGCCTAGATCGGCTCTTTCAAAGCTGTCTGTGTGTGTCCAAAATCTCAGCATTCACATTTAGTGGGATTTCTACACAGAACACTTCAGGATAAGTTTTCCTGTCTATTTGAGTAGCATTCATGAAGAATATGATGGATTTCATGTTTACATGTCATAAAGTTATCAGTTACACCTGAGAATGCAATACTGTTCAATATCGCTGTTTTAAGGTTTCCAGCGCCTTCAAAGCTGTCTGTGTGTGTCCAAAATCTCAGCATTCACATTTAGTGGGATTTCTACACAGAACACTTCAGGATAAGTTTTCCTGTCTATTTGAGTAGCATTCATGAAGAATATGATGGATTTCATGTTTACATGTCATAAAGTTATCAGTTACACCTGAGAATGCAATACTGTTCAATATCGCTGTTTTAAGTTTCCAGCGCCTAGATCGGCTCTTTCCCTCTTAAAGCTGTCTGTGTGTGTCCAAAATCTCAGCATTCACATTTAGTGGGATTTCTACACAGAACACTTCAGGATAAGTTTTCCTGTCTATTTGAGTAGCATTCATGAAGAATATGATGGATTTCATGTTTACATGTCATAAAGTTATCAGTTACACCTGAGAATGCAATACTGTTCAATATCGCTGTTTTAAGGTTTCCAGCGCCTAGATCGGCTCTTTCCCTCTTTAAAGCTGTCTGTGTGTGTCCAAAATCTCAGCATTCACATTTAGTGGGATTTCTACACAGAACACTTCAGGATAAGTTTTCCTGTCTATTTGAGTAGCATTCATGAAGAATATGATGGATTTCATGTTTACATGTCATAAAGTTATCAGTTACACCTGAGAATGCAATACTGTTCAATATCGCTGTTTTAAGGTTTCCAGCGCCTTCAAGCTGTCTGTGTGTGTCCAAAATCTCAGCATTCACATTTAGTGGGATTTCTACACAGAACACTTCAGGATAAGTTTTCCTGTCTATTTGAGTAGCATTCATGAAGAATATGATGGATTTCATGTTTACATGTCATAAAGTTATCAGTTACACCTGAGAATGCAATACTGTTCAATATCGCTGTTTTAAGTTTCCAGCGCCTAGATCGGCTCTTTCCCTCTTAAAGCTGTCTGTGTGTCCAAAATCTCAGCATTCACATTTAGTGGGATTTCTACACAGAACACTTCAGGATAAGTTTTCCTGTCTATTTGAGTAGCATTCATGAAGAATATGATGGATTTCATGTTTACATGTCATAAAGTTATCAGTTACACCTGAGAATGCAATACTGTTCAATATCGCTGTTTTAAGGTTTCCAGCGCCTAGCTGTCTGTGTGTGTCCAAAATCTCAGCATTCACATTTAGTGGGATTTCTACACAGAACACTTCAGGATAAGTTTTCCTGTCTATTTGAGTAGCATTCATGAAGAATATGATGGATTTCATGTTTACATGTCATAAAGTTATCAGTTACACCTGAGAATGCAATACTGTTCAATATCGCTGTTTTAAGTTTCCAGCGCCTAGATCGGCTCTTTCCCTCTTAAAGCTGTCTGTGTGTGTCCAAAATCTCAGCATTCACATTTAGTGGGATTTCTACACAGAACACTTCAGGATAAGTTTTCCTGTCTATTTGAGTAGCATTCATGAAGAATATGATGGATTTCATGTTTACATGTCATAAAGTTATCAGTTACACCTGAGAATGCAATACTGTTCAATATCGCTGTTTTAAGTTTCCAGCGCCTAGATCGGCTCTTTCCTCTTAAAGCTGTCTGTGTGTGTCCAAAATCTCAGCATTCACATTTAGTGGGATTTCTACACAGAACACTTCAGGATAAGTTTTCCTGTCTATTTGAGTAGCATTCATGAAGAATATGATGGATTTCATGTTTACATGTCATAAAGTTATCAGTTACACCTGAGAATGCAATACTGTTCAATATCGCTGTTTTAAGGTTTCCAGCGCCTTCAAGCTGTCTGTGTGTGTCCAAAATCTCAGCATTCACATTTAGTGGGATTTCTACACAGAACACTTCAGGATAAGTTTTCCTGTCTATTTGAGTAGCATTCATGAAGAATATGATGGATTTCATGTTTACATGTCATAAAGTTATCAGTTACACCTGAGAATGCAATACTGTTCAATATCGCTGTTTTAAGTTTCCAGCGCCTAGATCGGCTCTTTCCCTCTTAAAGCTGTCTGTGTGTGTCCAAAATCTCAGCATTCACATTTAGTGGGATTTCTACACAGAACACTTCAGGATAAGTTTTCCTGTCTATTTGAGTAGCATTCATGAAGAATATGATGGATTTCATGTTTACATGTCATAAAGTTATCAGTTACACCTGAGAATGCAATACTGTTCAATATCGCTGTTTTAAGGTTTCCAGCGCCTAAGCTGTCTGTGTGTGTCCAAAATCTCAGCATTCACATTTAGTGGGATTTCTACACAGAACACTTCAGGATAAGTTTTCCTGTCTATTTGAGTAGCATTCATGAAGAATATGATGGATTTCATGTTTACATGTCATAAAGTTATCAGTTACACCTGAGAATGCAATACTGTTCAATATCGCTGTTTTAAGGTTTCCAGCGCCTTCAAGCTGTCTGTGTGTGTCCAAAATCTCAGCATTCACATTTAGTGGGATTTCTACACAGAACACTTCAGGATAAGTTTTCCTGTCTATTTGAGTAGCATTCATGAAGAATATGATGGATTTCATGTTTACATGTCATAAAGTTATCAGTTACACCTGAGAATGCAATACTGTTCAATATCGCTGTTTTAAGGTTTCCAGCGCCTAGATCGGCTCTTTCCCTCTTTAAAGCTGTCTGTGTGTGTCCAAAATCTCAGCATTCACATTTAGTGGGATTTCTACACAGAACACTTCAGGATAAGTTTTCCTGTCTATTTGAGTAGCATTCATGAAGAATATGATGGATTTCATGTTTACATGTCATAAAGTTATCAGTTACACCTGAGAATGCAATACTGTTCAATATCGCTGTTTTAAGTTTTCCAGCGCCTTCAAGCTGTCTGTGTGTGTCCAAAATCTCAGCATTCACATTTAGTGGGATTTCTACACAGAACACTTCAGGATAAGTTTTCCTGTCTATTTGAGTAGCATTCATGAAGAATATGATGGATTTCATGTTTACATGTCATAAAGTTATCAGTTACACCTGAGAATGCAATACTGTTCAATATCGCTGTTTTAACGTTTTAGATCGGCTCTTTCCCTCAAGCTGTCTGTGTGTGTCCAAAATCTCAGCATTCACATTTAGTGGGATTTCTACACAGAACACTTCAGGATAAGTTTTCCTGTCTATTTGAGTAGCATTCATGAAGAATATGATGGATTTCATGTTTACATGTCATAAAGTTATCAGTTACACCTGAGAATGCAATACTGTTCAATATCGCTGTTTTAAGTTTCCAGCGCCTAGATCGGCTCTTTCCCTTTAAAGCTGTCTGTGTGTGTCCAAAATCTCAGCATTCACATTTAGTGGGATTTCTACACAGAACACTTCAGGATAAGTTTTCCTGTCTATTTGAGTAGCATTCATGAAGAATATGATGGATTTCATGTTTACATGTCATAAAGTTATCAGTTACACCTGAGAATGCAATACTGTTCAATATCGCTGTTTTAAGGTTTCCAGCGCCTTCAAAGCTGTCTGTGTGTGTCCAAAATCTCAGCATTCACATTTAGTGGGATTTCTACACAGAACACTTCAGGATAAGTTTTCCTGTCTATTTGAGTAGCATTCATGAAGAATATGATGGATTTCATGTTTACATGTCATAAAGTTATCAGTTACACCTGAGAATGCAATACTGTTCAACAGCGCTGTTTGTGTGTCTCCAAAATATCAGCATTCACATTTAGTGGGTTTTCTACACAGAACACTTCAGGATAAGTTTTCCTGTCTATTTGAGTAGCATTCATGAAGAATATGATGGATTTCATGTTTACATGTCATAAAGTTATCAGTTACACATGAGAATGCAACAGCGCTGTTTTAACGTTTCCATCGCCTAGATCGGCTCTTTCCCTCTTTAAAGCTGTCTGTGTGTGTCCAAAATCTCAGCATTCACATTTAGTGGGATTTCTACACAGAACACTTCAGGATAAGTTTTCCTGTCTATTTGAGTAGCATTCATGAAGAATATGATGGATTTCATGTTTACATGTCATAAAGTTATCAGTTACACCTGAGAATGCAATACTGTTCAATATCGCTGTTTTAACGTTTCCAGCCCCTAGATCGGCTCTTTCCCTCGTTCAAGCTGTGTGTGTGTGTCCAAAATCTCAGCATTCACATTTAGTGGGATTTCTACACAGAACACTTCAGGATAAGTTTTCCTGTCTATTTGAGTAGCATTCATGAAGAATATGATGGATTTCATGTTTACATGTCATAAAGTTATCAGTTACACCTGAGAATGCAATACTGTTCAATATCGCTGTTTTAACGTTTCCAGCGCCTTCAAGCTGTCTGTGTGTGTCCAAAATCTCAGCATTCACATTTAGTGGGATTTCTACACAGAACACTTCAGGATAAGTTTTCCTGTCTATTTGAGTAGCATTCATGAAGAATATGATGGATTTCATGTTTACATGTCATAAAGTTATCAGTTACACCTGAGAATGCAATACTGTTCAATATCGCTGTTTTAAGTTTCCAGCGCCTAGATCGGCTCTTTCCCTCTTTAAAGCTGTCTGTGTGTGTCCAAAATCTCAGCATTCACATTTAGTGGGATTTCTACACAGAACACTTCAGGATAAGTTTTCCTGTCTATTTGAGTAGCATTCATGAAGAATATGATGGATTTCATGTTTACATGTCATAAAGTTATCAGTTACACCTGAGAATGCAATACTGTTCAATATCGCTGTTTTAAGGTTTCCAGCGCCTAGATCGGCTCTTTCCCTCTTTAAAGCTGTCTGTGTGTGTCCAAAATCTCAGCATTCACATTTAGTGGGATTTCTACACAGAACACTTCAGGATAAGTTTTCCTGTCTATTTGAGTAGCATTCATGAAGAATATGATGGATTTCATGTTTACATGTCATAAAGTTATCAGTTACACCTGAGAATGCAATACTGTTCAACAGCGCTGTTTGTGTGTCTCCAAAATATCAGCATTCACATTTAGTGGGATTTCTACACAGAACACTTCAGGATAAGTTTTCCTGTCTATTTGAGTAGCATTCATGAAGAATATGATGGATTTCATGTTTACATGTCATAAAGTTATCAGTTACACCTGAGAATGCAATACTGTTTATTGTTTTAACGTTTCCAGCGCCTAGATCGGCTTTTCCCTCTTAAAGCTGTCTGTGTGTGTCCAAAATCTCAGCATTCACATTTAGTGGGATTTCTACACAGAACACTTCAGGATAAGTTTTCCTGTCTATTTGAGTAGCATTCATGAAGAATATGATGGATTTCATGTTTACATGTCATAAAGTTATCAGTTACACCTGAGAATGCAATACTGTTCAATATCGCTGTTTTAACGTTTCCAGCGATCGGCTCTTTCCCTCTTAAAGCTGTCTGTGTGTGTCCAAAATCTCAGCATTCACATTTAGTGGGATTTCTACACAGAACACTTCAGGATAAGTTTTCCTGTCTATTTGAGTAGCATTCATGAAGAATATGATGGATTTCATGTTTACATGTCATAAAGTTATCAGTTACACCTGAGAATGCAATACTGTTCAATATCGCTGTTTTAACGTTTCCTAGATCGCTCTTCAAAGCTGTCTGTGTGTGTCCAAAATCTCAGCATTCACATTTAGTGGGATTTCTACACAGAACACTTCAGGATAAGTTTTCCTGTCTATTTGAGTAGCATTCATGAAGAATATGATGGATTTCATGTTTACATGTCATAAAGTTATCAGTTACACCTGAGAATGCAATACTGTTCAATATCGCTGTTTTAAGTTTCCAGCGCCTAGATCGGCTCTTTCCCTCTTAAAGCTGTCTGTGTGTGTCCAAAATCTCAGCATTCACATTTAGTGGGATTTCTACACAGAACACTTCAGGATAAGTTTTCCTGTCTATTTGAGTAGCATTCATGAAGAATATGATGGATTTCATGTTTACATGTCATAAAGTTATCAGTTACACCTGAGAATGCAATACTGTTCAATATCGCTGTTTTAACGTTTCCAGCGCCTAGATCGGCTCTTTCCCTCTTAAAGCTGTCTGTGTGTGTCCAAAATCTCAGCATTCACATTTAGTGGGATTTCTACACAGAACACTTCAGGATAAGTTTTCCTGTCTATTTGAGTAGCATTCATGAAGAATATGATGGATTTCATGTTTACATGTCATAAAGTTATCAGTTACACCTGAGAATGCAATACTGTTCAATATCGCTGTTTTAACGTTTCCAGCGCCTAGATCGGCTCTTTCCCTCGTTAAAGCTGTCTGTGTGTGTCCAAAATCTCAGCATTCACATTTAGTGGGATTTCTACACAGAACACTTCAGGATAAGTTTTCCTGTCTATTTGAGTAGCATTCATGAAGAATATGATGGATTTCATGTTTACATGTCATAAAGTTATCAGTTACACCTGAGAATGCAATACTGTTCAATATCGCTGTTTTAACTTTCCTAGCGCTCTTCAAAGCTGTCTGTGTGTGTCCAAAATCTCAGCATTCACATTTAGTGGGATTTCTACACAGAACACTTCAGGATAAGTTTTCCTGTCTATTTGAGTAGCATTCATGAAGAATATGATGGATTTCATGTTTACATGTCATAAAGTTATCAGTTACACCTGAGAATGCAATACTGTTCAATATCGCTGTTTTAACGTTTCCAGCGCCTAGATCGGCTCTTTCCCTCGTTAAAGCTGTCTGTGTGTGTCCAAAATCTCAGCATTCACATTTAGTGGGATTTCTACACAGAACACTTCAGGATAAGTTTTCCTGTCTATTTGAGTAGCATTCATGAAGAATATGATGGATTTCATGTTTACATGTCATAAAGTTATCAGTTACACCTGAGAATGCAATACTGTTCAATATCGCTGTTTTAACGTTTCCAGCGCCTAGATCGGCTCTTTCCTGCCTTAAAGCTGTCTGTGTGTCTCCAAAATCTCAGCATTCACATTTAGTGGGATTTCTACACAGAACACTTCAGGATAAGTTTTCCTGTCTATTTGAGTAGCATTCATGAAGAATATGATGGATTTCATGTTTACATGTCATAAAGTTATCAGTTACACCTGAGAATGCAATACTGTTCAAAGCGCTGTTTTAGTTTCCCTAGATCGCTGTTGTGTGTCTCCAAAATCTCAGCATTCACATTTAGTGGGATTTCTACACAGAACACTTCAGGATAAGTTTTCCTGTCTATTTGAGTAGCATTCATGAAGAATATGATGGATTTCATGTTTACATGTCATAAAGTTATCAGTTACACCTGAGAATGCATACTGTTCTCGCTGTTTTAACGTTTCCAGCGCCTAGATCGGCTCTTTCCCTCGTTAAAGCTGTCTGTGTGTCTCCAAAATCTCAGCATTCACATTTAGTGGGATTTCTACACAGAACACTTCAGGATAAGTTTTCCTGTCTATTTGAGTAGCATTCATGAAGAATATGATGGATTTCATGTTTACATGTCATAAAGTTATCAGTTACACCTGAGAATGCAATACTGTTCAATATCGCTGTTTTAACGTTTCCAGCGCCTAGATCGGCTCTTTCCCTCGTTAAAGCTGTCTGTGTGTGTCCAAAATCTCAGCATTCACATTTAGTGGGATTTCTACACAGAACACTTCAGGATAAGTTTTCCTGTCTATTTGAGTAGCATTCATGAAGAATATGATGGATTTCATGTTTACATGTCATAAAGTTATCAGTTACACCTGAGAATGCAATACTGTTCAATATCGCTGTTTTAACGTTTCCAGCGCTCTTTCCATCAAGCTGTCTGTGTGTGTCCAAAATCTCAGCATTCACATTTAGTGGGATTTCTACACAGAACACTTCAGGATAAGTTTTCCTGTCTATTTGAGTAGCATTCATGAAGAATATGATGGATTTCATGTTTACATGTCATAAAGTTATCAGTTACACCTGAGAATGCAATACTGTTCAATATCGCTGTTTTAACGTTTCCAGCGCCTAGATCGGCTCTTTCCTCGTTAAAGCTGTCTGTGTGTCCAAAATCTCAGCATTCACATTTAGTGGGATTTCTACACAGAACACTTCAGGATAAGTTTTCCTGTCTATTTGAGTAGCATTCATGAAGAATATGATGGATTTCATGTTTACATGTCATAAAGTTATCAGTTACACCTGAGAATGCAATACTGTTCAATATCGCTGTTTTAACGTTTCCAGCGCCTAGATCGGCTCTTTCCCTCGTTAAAGCTGTCTGTGTGTGTCCAAAATCTCAGCATTCACATTTAGTGGGATTTCTACACAGAACACTTCAGGATAAGTTTTCCTGTCTATTTGAGTAGCATTCATGAAGAATATGATGGATTTCATGTTTACATGTCATAAAGTTATCAGTTACACCTGAGAATGCAATACTGTTCAAACGCTGTTTTACCAGCGCTGTCTGTGTGTGTCCAAAATCTCAGCATTCACATTTAGTGGGATTTCTACACAGAACACTTCAGGATAAGTTTTCCTGTCTATTTGAGTAGCATTCATGAAGAATATGATGGATTTCATGTTTACATGTCATAAAGTTATCAGTTACACCTGAGAATGCAATACTGTTCTCGTTTTAACGTTTCCAGCGCCTAGATCGGCTCTTTCCCTCGTTAAAGCTGTCTGTGTGTCTCCAAAATCTCAGCATTCACATTTAGTGGGATTTCTACACAGAACACTTCAGGATAAGTTTTCCTGTCTATTTGAGTAGCATTCATGAAGAATATGATGGATTTCATGTTTACATGTCATAAAGTTATCAGTTACACCTGAGAATGCAATACTGTTCAACGCTTTTAACGTTTCCAGCGCCTAGATCGGCTCTTTCCCTCGTTAAAGCTGTCTGTGTGTCTCCAAAATCTCAGCATTCACATTTAGTGGGATTTCTACACAGAACACTTCAGGATAAGTTTTCCTGTCTATTTGAGTAGCATTCATGAAGAATATGATGGATTTCATGTTTACATGTCATAAAGTTATCAGTTACACCTGAGAATGCAATAGCGCTGTTTTAACGTTTCCAGCGCCTAGATCGGCTCTTTCCCTCTTAAAGCTGTCTGTGTGTGTCCAAAATCTCAGCATTCACATTTAGTGGGATTTCTACACAGAACACTTCAGGATAAGTTTTCCTGTCTATTTGAGTAGCATTCATGAAGAATATGATGGATTTCATGTTTACATGTCATAAAGTTATCAGTTACACCTGAGAATGCAATACTGTTCGCTTTTTAACGTTTCCAGCGCCTAGATCGGCTCTTTCCCTCGTTAAAGCTGTCTGTGTGTCTCCAAAATCTCAGCATTCACATTTAGTGGGATTTCTACACAGAACACTTCAGGATAAGTTTTCCTGTCTATTTGAGTAGCATTCATGAAGAATATGATGGATTTCATGTTTACATGTCATAAAGTTATCAGTTACACCTGAGAATGCAATACTGTTCAACAGCGCTGTTTTAACGTTTCCAGCGCCTAGATCGGCTCTTTCCCTCGTTAAAGCTGTCTGTGTGTGTCCAAAATCTCAGCATTCACATTTAGTGGGATTTCTACACAGAACACTTCAGGATAAGTTTTCCTGTCTATTTGAGTAGCATTCATGAAGAATATGATGGATTTCATGTTTACATGTCATAAAGTTATCAGTTACACCTGAGAATGCAATACTTTCAACATCGCTGTTTTAACGTTTCCAGCGCCTGGATCGGCTCTTTCCCTCGT
This sequence comes from Seriola quinqueradiata, assembly GCA_002217815.1. Lineage (NCBI taxonomy): Eukaryota > Metazoa > Chordata > Actinopteri > Carangiformes > Carangidae > Seriola > Seriola quinqueradiata. Next base: position 17,822 of record BDMU01000323.1, read on the forward strand.
TATAGCTGTCTGTGTGTCTCCAAAATCTCAGCATTCACATTTAGTGGGATTTCTACACAGAACACTTCAGGATAAGTTTTCCTGTCTATTTGAGTAGCATTCATGAAGAATATGATGGATTTCATGTTTACATGTCATAAAGTTATCAGTTACACCTGAGAATGCAATACTGTTCAACAGCGCTGTTTTAACGTTTCCAGCCTAGATCGGCTCTTTCCCTCGTTAAAGCTGTCTGTGTGTCCAAAATCTCAGCATTCACATTTAGTGGGATTTCTACACAGAACACTTCAGGATAAGTTTTCCTGTCTATTTGAGTAGCATTCATGAAGAATATGATGGATTTCATGTTTACATGTCATAAAGTTATCAGTTACACCTGAGAATGCAACAGCGCTGTTTTAACGTTTCCAGCGCCTAGATCGGCTCTTTCCCTCGTTAAAGCTGTCTGTGTGTCTCCAAAATCTCAGCATTCACATTTAGTGGGATTTCTACACAGAACACTTCAGGATAAGTTTTCCTGTCTATTTGAGTAGCATTCATGAAGAATATGATGGATTTCATGTTTACATGTCATAAAGTTATCAGTTACACCTGAGAATGCAATACTGTTCAACAGCGCTGTATTAACGTTTCCAGCGCCTAGATCGGCTCTTTCCCTCGTTAAGCTGTCTGTGTGTCTCCAAAATCTCAGCATTCACATTTAGTGGGATTTCTACACAGAACACTTCAGGATAAGTTTTCCTGTCTATTTGAGTAGCATTCATGAAGAATATGATGGATTTCATGTTTACATGTCATAAAGTTATCAGTTACACCTGAGACTGCAATACTGTTCAACAGCGCTGTTTTAACGTTTCCAGCGCCTAGATCGGCTCTTTCCCTCGTTAAAGCTGTTTGTGTGTCTCCAAAATCTCAGCATTCACATTTAGTGGGATTTCTACACAGAACACTTCAGGATAAGTTTTCCTGTCTATTTGAGTAGCATTCATGAAGAATATGATGGATTTCATGTTTACATGTCATAAAGTTATCAGTTACACCTGAGAATGCAACAGCGCTGTTTTAACGTTTCCAGCGCCTAGATCGGCTCTTTCCCTCGTTAAAGCTGTCTGTGTCTCCAAAATCTCAGCATTCACATTTAGTGGTTTTTTTTTTTTTTTTTAAGTATGATTTATTTGTAAGTTTTCAACATCACAAACAAACAGACAAGAGTCCACATAAATGGAGTAAAGTTGACATGAGATAAAGAGGTAGTAGCAAGAACAACAGAAAAGCAGGTAGGGTCCAGTTGACGCTAATCAAACCTCAAAACACAGATGTAACCAGATTACAATAAAGGGGGTGTTACATAATAAAACATAGTGTCATTACATATGATAAATATAAACACCCACTCAAGCTGAGTCTCATGTCCAAACTTAGAGACAGGTATGCATAGAAATACATAGGAAACAGCAAGATATAAAACAATAGCCCTAAAAAACAAAACAAAACAAAACAAAAAAAAAAAAAAAACACACAACAAAAAAAAACGCTGCAATGCTACAGTATAAATCGAGGAGGGGTGAATAGTAGGTAGGGTAGGTTATGGATTGATAAAGGGGGGGTTATCTACAAGTTAGGGTCCAAATCTAGCTGTAGAGACCTGACATGTTCTATAAAGGGTTGCCATATCTTATAGAATTTAGAAACAGAAAGGCGGAGTGAGTATTTAATTTTCTCAAGTCTCATGAAGTGGAGGGCATCCTTAATCCATTTAGAGTGTGAGGGGGGGCTAGAACTTTTCCAGTGGAAAAGGATGACACGTCTCGCTAGTAGTGTGAGGAAAGCAACGTGTTGAGCAAAGTAAGATGGTAACTGGATATCACTGGGTAGAACACCGAACAGGGCGGTCAGTGGGCAGGGTTGGATAGAGGTAGAGGTGATGGCTGAAAGTGAGTGAAAAATACTTGTCCAAAATGCTCCCAGTGCAGGACAAGACCAGAACATGTGGCTAAGATTGGCTGGATTCTGATGACATTTGTCACAATTAGGGTCAGTACCAGGGTAAATACGGGACAGCTTACTCTTAGACCAGTGGGCTCGATGGAGTACTTTGCACTGTATGACTCCATGCCTCGCGCAGATAGAGGAGGAGTGGACCCAGGTCAAAGCCTGCTTCCAAGCTTCAGGACCAATCTCAATACCAAGTTCTGTAGACCATGTGTTACGTAGAGAGTCCGAAGATGAGAATTGATATGAGAGAAGAGTGTTGTATAACAGTGAAATGGCACCCTTGCGACAAGGGTTAATTTCAAGGATGTTTTCAATGAGGGTAGGTGGAGGGAGGGCAGGAAAGGCAGGGAAATAGTTACGAACAAAATCTCTGATTTGTAAATATCTGAAAAACTGGTTGGCTGGCAAGTTGAACTTATGAGCTAACTGGCTAAAAGAGGCGAAAGTACCATTAATATAAAGGTGTTCTATAAGGAAGATCCCATGGTCATTCCAGACAGAGAAGGCCCTGTCGAGGACAGATGGACGAAATAGAGGGTTAGAATGTACTGGGCTCTTGATAGGGGTAGTAAAGAGCCCAAGTTGTCTTCTAAACTGGACCCAGATCTTAAGACAGTTTTTAACTATAAAGCTATTGGAGTATGTAACAGGCGATGAAGACAGTGGGAGGCACAGGAGAGACATCAGTGAACCAGAGACACAAGCGGCTTCCTCAATCTGCAGCCAGAGTGGGGGGTGGTTACTGATAGAGCACCAATGCAGCATTGTCCTGATGTTAGCTGACCAATAATAGACTATAAAGTTAGGTAGAGCTAAGCCACCTAAATTCTTGGGCTTCTGTAAAGTGTCTTTTCTAATTCTGGGAGTGCTTTTGTTCCAAATAAAGTGTGTTATAGAGTTATCAATTGAGCGAAAGAAGGTTTTGGGCAGGAAAATGGGTATACATTGAAAGAGATATAAAAACTTGGGTAACACATTCATTTTAATGCAATTTATCCGACCCGCTAAGGAGAGGGGCAAGATAGACCAGCGTTGGAAGTCACCGGACATCCTTGTTATAAGGGGAGAGAAATTACGATTGAATAATTCTGAATAATCCTTAGTAATGCAGATGCCTAGGTATTTAAAGTGACTCTGGGACACCTTGAATGGTAAACTTGAGAGGGGATATGTTAAGGCTGCAGAATTAATTGGCATGAGTTCACTCTTCTGAAAATTTAGCTTATAACCTGATATTTGCCCAAACTCTTTCAGGACTCTCAACACTACAGGGATGGATCTATCAGGATCAGAGACATAAAGTAAAAGATCATCTGCATACAAAGATAGTTTGTGTTCCGTGCCACCCCTTGAGATCCCAAGCATTTGACTAGATCTGAGGGCAACTGCTAAAGGCTCAATAGCGATAGCAAACAATAAAGGCGAGAGTGGACAGCCCTGTCGGGTACCTCGGTAGAGAGGGAAATAGTCAGAAAAATCATTATTTGTGTGAACACATGCAAGAGGAGAAGTATATAAGAGTCTAACCCAAGAAATAAATGATTTACCAAAACCAAGTCGTTGCAGCGTGTAGAACAGATAAGACCACTCCACGCGATCAAAAGCCTTCTCGGCATCCATTGAGATGACTAACTCAGGGGAGATAGAGGCTGTGGGGGAGTATAAGATATCAAGCAGCCGACGAACATTATGATAAGAATGACGGTCTTTAACGAACCCTGTTTGGTCAGTGGCAACAATGGTGGGCAGGACGCTCTCCAAGCGTTTCGCCAGCACCTTTGCCAGCAATTTGACATCAGCATTAAGTAGAGAGATGGGCCGATAACTGCTACAGGATAGCGGATCTTTATCCTTTTTAAGTATTAGAGAGATAGTTGCTTGTCTCAATGAGGGGGGCAGAATGCCATTTTGCATTGATTCATTGAACATGTTTAGTAAAAGAGGAGACAGGCAAACAGAGAAAGTTTTAAAAAATTCGGCCGGGAAGCCGTCAGGGCCCGGACATTTTCCGCTCTGCATAGACATCAGGGCACTTCTAAGTTCACCTATTGTGAGAGGTTTATCTAGATTGGCTGCCAAGTCAGAGTCAACAAATGGTAAAGGCAAAGAATCAAAAAACTGCTTAAACTGAGTCTCATCATCAGGGCTCTCAGAAGTGTATAAAGAGGAATAATAGTGCATAAATTGCGAGTTGATACATTGAGGGTCTATCGTTATCCCCATATCAGTGCTGATCTGGGGGATGTGTCTTGATGAAGCAGATTGCCGTATTTGGTGAGCTAAAAGTTTGCTTGGCTTATCTCCAAATTCATAATAATTATGCCGTAGTTTTAGAAGGGCCTTAGCTGCAACATCCGAGGCCAAACAGTCAAATTCAGATCTTTTTGTGAGCAAATCTTTAATTTGGTCGGGATCAGGTGAGTCAGCACATTTTAACTGCAACTCTGAAATCTCCTTGGAGAGGACTGAGTTCTTTTCCTTAGCAATTTTTCTCTGGTGGGCTGAATATGAAATAATTTCTCCTCTAAGAAAGGCTTTACAGGTCTCCCAAATGGTAGCTGCAGATACATCTGAATTGACATTAGTTGCTATAAAGAGATCAATGCGGCTGTTTATTTTCTTAATAAATTCATTATCAGAGAGTAGTAGAGAATCAAAGCGCCAAGGGGCGCGGAATGGGGGCTTACCCGGAAGAGAGATGTCTAAGACTACAGTAGCATGGTCTGAAATTACAATAGGATTATAAGAACAAAATTTAACAGAGGAGAGTAATTTATTGTCAATGAGAAATAAATCTATACGTGAAAAGGTGTTGTGAACTGGGGAGAAGAAGGAAAAACTTCTGGTGTCAGGATTAAAAAAGCGCCAGACATCAGAAATAGCATATTGTTCCATAAATACCCGAATTGTTTTAGCCGATTTAGACATGGCAGAAGGCTTGGTAGAAGAGCGGTCTAGTGAAGGATCAAGGCAGCAGTTGAAATCACCTCCTAAAACAAGCTGGTGAGAGTGCAAGTCAGGGAGAGAGAAAAATAATTTTTTGAAAAAATTATCGTCATCCCAGTTAGGCCCATAAACATTTGCAAATATAAGACTAATACCACACATTTTGCCTGTAATGATAATAAAACGCCCATTAGGGTCAGAAATAACTTGGGACACAGAAAAAGGAACGGATTTATGGATAAGAATGGCTGCTCCTCTAGCCTTGCTTGAAAAGGAAGAATGATACAGCTGGCCCACCCACCCCTTGCGAAGCTTAAGTTGATCTGATGGCCTAAGGTGAGTTTCCTGTAAAAAGGCGATTTTGGTGTTTAGAGATTTTAAGTGATTAAGCACTTTGCTCCGTTTGAAAGGTGAGTTCAGCCCTTTTACATTCCAGCAGGTAAGTCTTAATGCACTACCAAGCGCTGGTAGGGGATCAGATGAAACCATCAGGTAATGTAGTTATATAGGGACCCAGTGCAATAGTTAACCCTTATTATGCCCAAAGATACACCACCCAAACGGTCTAGGACTATAATTGGAATAAGCACCAAACTGAAAGTCACGTTGTGCATTGCAGCAAAAACACACCAGTTGAGGTAAAAAACATACAAAAAAAAAACCACACACCAAAACAAAACAGAAAAGACATCTACAATTATACATCCTCCCTCCCTCCCACCCCATCCTAGGCTTCCTACAGTCGCTGGCACGCAGGACAGCAACGAGCGGCACTCTGATCTACCGATCAGCCTATTAACTACTTCCTTACATCTTTGCAAAACTCCCACCAGGTAACACAGTTACAATGATTTCTAACCTCATGAAATGCCTCTAAGAACGAGAGGAAACAAGTGTGAAAAGCGTCCACAGCATTAGAGAAATTATGAATTACCGTCACTGCTAACTATGATGAACGAAATGACAGGGCTTTCAACTCACAGTCATTAGATGGCACGTCAGGGATCCGAACACAGAAACACATCTGTTTGATTTGGATATATGACATTTAGAAGGTTGCATCCTCCTGGAAAAAGATAGTTCTCCAACAGCTAAAACTGTCCACATGGCGGTAGGCTTACTGAAAAACACAAACGCCCAGTCAAATTGCCATGGCAACATAGAAGAACAAATAAACAAAAAACAAAATGATCGGACGGATCCCCAGTAACGTTACATGAGAATAGCAGCGCGGATAAACAGCATATTAATAGGTAATATGCATCTGATTACAAGTTCAGCACATACTTATCAGCCTCCGCAGGGGACCGGATCCAAACTCTCTCCCCACTGGGCAGAGTGATGCGGAGTTTAGCAGGGAAGAGGAGAGATGGCTTGTATCCGCGCTTGTAAAGTTCAGCCATCACGTCCTTATATTCCGCCCTCTGTTTCAGCACATCTGCGGTGTAATCCTCGTAAATTCGGATCTCGTGCTCCTTGTAGAACAGGTTACCTCGTTTACGAGCCTCTCGGATGATCAGGTCTTTAACTTGGAAGCGGTGGAGATGTATTGTGACGGGTCGGGGCTTCGAACCAGGCGCAGGCTTCGGTGCAAGGCTCCTGTGTGCGCGGTCTAATTCGGGTGGAGTAGTCAGGACCTCTGTGCCAAAAACATCGACCAAGAGTTTGGAAAAGAAAGCTGTTGGGCGAGGACCTTCCAGGGACTCCGGTAAGCCGATGATCCGTATGTTTTGGCGCCTGCTGCGCCCCTCCAAGTCTGCTAGCCTGGCCGTCAGCGACTCCTTGTCCTGCTTCAAAGATGTGCATACTTTCTCAAGTTCAACCAGCCGACGATCCACTTCATTGGTATTTTCCTCCAGTGAGCCAATGCGCTGACCGTGGTCTAAGACAGTCGAGTTCAAGTTGTCCAGGGTCTTGGATAGCTTATCAAATGACGACTTAAAATCCTCAGCCAAGGCTCTTCTATGTTCAGCTAGCAAAGCGCCAATATCTTCCATCGAGATGCTAGCAGGTGGCGAAAGAGCGCCTTTCTCTTGTTTTCCCTTTTGTTTCGACATTTTGTGGATCAGAATGTTAGATTAATTTTAAAGACACTTAAGCAATAAGAAAAAATATATAAATAAGAGGTTAGAAAAATTAGAAGTAAGTAGTGGTGGCGGGAGCGAGTTGCAAACACGTCTACTCTGCACGCCTCATACCGGAAGTCTCCTCGTGGGATTTCTACACAGAACACTTCAGGATAAGTTTTCCTGTCTATTTGAGTAGCATTCATGAAGAATATGATGGATTTCATGTTTACATGTCATAAAGTTATCAGTTACACCTGAGAATGCAACAGCGCTGTTTTAACGTTTCCAGCGCCTAGATCGGCTCTTTCCCTCGTTATAAGGGAGAAAAGAACAAAGGAAGGCAAGAAAGAAGGGAGAAAAGAAGGAAAGAAGGGAGGGAGAAAAGGAGGAAGGAAAATATATAAGGGAGAAAAGAAGGAAAGAAGGAACGAGGGCAGGAAAGAAGGGAGAAAAGAAGGAAGGAAGGAAGGAAAGAAGGAAAGTTTGGAGAAAGGAAGGAAGAATGGGGTCACCCGAGGACAGCACAAGGGTTAAAAGAGACACACGTTTGTAAAGCTTTTGGCTCATCAGTGAATTGGGATGAGTGGGTCTGTGGCATACAAGAAAGATGTCATTTGACACTCATAGTGTAGTTGTGAACTGAAGTATTATGGTTATCTTGCATCTCTGGTTTCTTTTGGTGAGGTTGCTCACATATATCTTCATTAGGAACACATAATGCCAGTGAGAAATCCTAATGCAGGATGAGATGTCTTCATTCAGTGATGTTGAGTTATGCCAAATCCATCACCCACACTCCACTCTTCAACACAGAGATGAACTCTGTTCTAAAATCTGTATAGTCTTTGTAGTTAGATGCCAGTTTCAAAGAGCAACTACAGGTGTGAGCCAAAGCCGCCCTTGCAAACTGTGGCTGTCCTGCTGTGAATGTGACATTAATGCATAGGAACAAGTCAGACCCTATGCAGTACCTGAGGAACAGGCCAAGCTCCTTCTCATCTCTTTCTCTTACAAATCTCAAGAGATGATTTGAGGTAGTTTGTTCTTCCAGTGACACAGTGTGCTTTGCAGATCACAATGACTTGCTTCTCCACAATATTCTCTGGATTTGCGAAAAAATCAATGTCTATAGCCTGGTCAGAAGCCATTGTGCTGGTGGAAGCCTGGTCAGAAGCCACAATATGAATAATATGTTCTTCCATCGCAGCTACCACTGCTGCTGGACAGGGTGAATCTGGACTTCCTGAGGTCTTGACTTGTAGAGGTGAGTATATCAGAGTGTCAAGATCGTTGACAATTTCATCAGGCGTGTTTGTATCATATCCAAATACAATAACTTCATCATCTTCGTATATATCTATAAGATGCTGGCCTGATATTTCAGAAGCAGGAGTAGTTTGGAGGGTTGAAGCAGTATTGGGATTTCTCCAAGAGAAAAGCCTTTTGTACGGTGGCCGGGAGGTGCAAAAAAAGATTACAACATGTGAAACACTTTTACAAAGCTTGAGACAAATTTACATTTTGGAAAACATTTTTACATATCATAAAACAAAATTACATTTCAGAAAACAAATTAACAAGACACAAAACACTTTTACAAACGGCAAAACAAATTTACAAGCAGCAAAACATTTACAAGTCCCGAAACAAATGTACAAATATCAAGCTTCAACCGGAAAGGGAATGTACCAACTCCGGGGTTGAACCGGAAGTGCCTGTTGTTGTCGTCGGTAGAGTTCATGGTGAGCCGCCAAGATGGACAGCGATCGAGTGATGTTTTGCCCGTTTTGTGGACAACGTATGAGCCACTTAACGCGGTTTTGTTTTTCTGAAGATGAGAGGTCTGTACATTTTGGCATCTAGCCTTTGTCAGGGAGTTAAACAGATTTAATGACAGGTCCTTTCTAGTGGTAATCAACCAATAGGAATCTTGGCTGTACAGTATATGTTTACACTCTTAGATGACTATTGTAGGCCTGGAGGACAGTAATAATTAATGTCTTAATTTTATCATGTTTCAGAGATGCACCAGGACATTCAGCAAGAATTCAGCCTGGACAGGTAATAGGGCAGACTGTGGGAGCCTGACGTTTCTTACTTTCAGTGTTGTTGTTTCAGACATTTTAATCTGTTTTTTAGATAGTAATATCTGATGCCGAGGATATGGATCCCCCTGAAACAAACCTAGCCAAGACTTCTTGCTACAGGTTAGCAAAAATTATAGTGACTCATGTAATTTCAGTTTAATTAATCGGGAAGGAATTTGTATTTTGTAAGATGTTTTAACATGGAAATTGTAATTCCCCAACAGTAAATACACGGACCTGTATGCACCATGTGTTGAGGAAGAGGACGAGGAGGTGGTTGCAGTTAGTGTGGAGAATGCCCAACATACAGCAGTGTAAAATGAACTTCTGACTATGGCATTCCAGTTTTTTTTATTGTGCAATATTGCTGTTATCTGGAATATTCATTAATTAGATCACTTTTTTGTCATTTCAGGGAGGAGACGAAGATTACACTACCTGACATTATGGCAAATCTGTCGCTTCCTATTGATCACAAAAGGGTCAGCAGGTTCAACATATCAAGGGCTAATGTTTGGGATGGAGCAGTCCGAGGTTTCAAGCGTAAAACATATTCTGAAACCTGTGACATGCTGGTCAGATTTACTGATGATGCTGGTGTTTTTGAAGAGGGAATCGACACAGGTGGTCCACGACGAGAATTTTTAACTTTGCTTATGAAACACCTGAAAGACCGGCCCATTTTTGATGGACCAGAAGGACATCGGTCTATAATGCAAATGGTATGCATAGGGTTAGATGTGTACTATACTAATGGTTGGTTAATGATAATTAATATATCACATGGCATATGCTTTTTGCCTCAATATCCTAAAGTATATAATGTATTGTATGGTTTAATTTTGCAATATGAATTCATTCACAGCTGTTAGGGAGGATGAATACTTCCTGGCAGGAAAGATGATCGCAGTGTCAGTTGTACATGGAGGTCCAGGACCCCATTTCCTGTCAGAAGATATTGTACATTATCTTGCTGGCCAGCCTTCATTCAAATCAACAGTTAATTCAATAACTGATGAAGAAATAGGGAAAACTTTGCGAGAGGTGAGAATAGCATAAAGCTACAGTATGGTCGGACAGGGTTTTACATACACAATTTTTACTTCCTATATTTTATACAAAGAATTAGCTTAATTTATTATTATTGATAGGATAGGGTTACACCATGCTATGTATGTCACTGGATTAAGTATGCAAGTATATACAGTATAGTACATACAGTATTTACTGGGGGTTTCTATGCCTCTTTTTATGTGTTTCAGATTGAAAATGCTTCTTCATTGGATGCTCTGCAAGAATCTATCATGAGACACAGCACAATGTTACAGACAGCAGGATGTCTGAGACACGTGGCTTCTGTGGAAGAAAAGAAAGAAATCGTGGCAGACTACCTCCGATGGTATATTATTGACCGCAACTCATCTGTAATTGACAGGTAAGATCATATTTTTAATGATGAGATTTTCTTTGTATGAAATTTTTGTTTGAAATGCTTCATGGCATGTATATTTGTTATCAGTTAGTCACTGATAGACAGTCACAACTGATAGCCTATGTGATGTCTGTCTCTCCATTCCTGCCTTGTGCCAATCTATAAGTACTCATGCAACCCTGCTCTCTGTTTCATTCTTCGATGTGAGTGTGTGATTCTGTGTGTAATTCATGCATTTTGTAACACTTACCTTGCCATGTGCAAATCACAAGAACTTTTTTTTGTAACACACAGTCGGATTGTAGTTGTTGGGAATAGAACATCTAACCGTTTTCTTTCGATAATTTAAATGCATTTGGCATTACACAGCAGTGAAACAGTGTTTGTGTTCACTTTTCACTAGATTAGAAGATGGTCTTTCAGCCCTTAAGTTTGTTACTGCACTACAGCAACACCCTGTTTTGCTGACCCCTGTCCTGTGCCACTCTGAAAAGCGACTCAGTGGCTTTGAACTTGAGAAACTCTTCAAACCTGACCTCAGCCCTTCAGGGAGTAACAGAAAGTCAAACCTTGGCCTACTGGGCAGACTATCTCCTTGATTGTGAAGGTTTGTATGTTTTTTGTAACTACTTGTAAAACCCATTACACACATTAAAATGGTATATCGGAACTTTGTTTTCTTTGCAGGAGGCGAGGCTGCTGTGTCTGTGGAGGATGTTTTCATGTTTGCAACTGGGCTGACTTCACTTCCCCCTTCTGGCTTGGAACCATCCCCAAAAATAGAGTTCCTGGACGAATCTCCATTCCCAATGGCAAATACATGTTCAAACCTGTTGAAATTGCCACTCCTAGATTCATACAGTGTGTTTAAGTCAAAAATGGACTTTGGAATTCAAAATAGTCCAGGGTTTGGCTGTTTTTAAGCCATATGACAGAATGATCCCTAGAGCTCGGACTCTAAAAATGTTGTTTGTTCTTTGTTGCTGTTCTCATTGGTGCACCTAAATGTGCAGTTGCTTTTGTTAAAGAGGTAATTATAATATTAAGGTATGAGAGACAATTGTTTTAGATCCATGGTTTTCCAACTGTGGTCTGTTTATGAATCATGAAAAATACTTGAAAACTTGTTACTTTGCTTGATTTTTTCTTCATTTGTTTCCCACTTTGAAATAATGAAGCATGGTGACAAATTCAGACACTTTGTGTACATGTTCCACCATTACAATAAAACTTTCGTCTATTCAAAGCTGAGCAATTTCTTTTAGTTTTAGATACAGTTCAGTTGCAGATTGCCAGTACTCTGGCTTCTGTAAATGATGGTTCTCCATGGCTAAGTCCAAGTACTCCTGCATGTTTGTGTCCCCAGACGGCACTCTTGTCAGTTGAGCCTCAGGAAAGGCATCCAGTTCAGTAAGTTCAAGTTTAAATCCACAGTCTCTGGAACCAAACCTATGTTAAACAGAAGACATAATTACATTTACTTAAATTTAAGATAGAAGGAAAACAAAGACAAACATCAATCTATCACCAAAGTATTACCTGTGTGGTAAGTAGTACAGCTCATTGGGCACTCCTCCTGGACATGATGCTGTTCTGGAGGGGCGAATCCTGTGACTTCCACAATCTCACACACTCATCTAAGTCCTTCTGAACAACATCACCGAAGCAGTATCTCAGTAAGCACTGATGCTCATGACTCCCGTTGAAGTGTCCGGCATCTCTAAGTTCTGCATACAGCTCCATCCAGAACTGAGCCCTATATAAATCAATAAAATAAGTTATAGTTTTAAGCATATACATATGTTTGATTGAATGAATGAAATCGATGGTTACACATAATTAAATGACTTAATGATGGCTACTTACCTTCCTTTCCCTTTCTGATCCCCGGAGCAAATTCATCACTTGGTCCCTCTTCACTCGCAGATTGTACTTCTGTTTGAGTACCTGCCACATCGTGCGGTAGCCAAACAGCTGTCCAGGTCCACGAAGTTCCAGTCGGATGGCCCTGATTATGGTGTTTTTTAGAGGAGTAATCCTTTCTACGATAAAACCCAGCTTCATTGAGTTTGCTTTTCAGCGACCTCAAGCTGATGTGAACACTGTGTAAGCTTGACATCATATCCACGATTACAGCATACGAGTGTCCCTCATTAAAATATTCTATGCACTGCTGCAGCACATCTGCTCCGTCCAGCTGGTCCATGTCATTTAAGAACTCTAAAGACCGACCACAAGAAAAACAAAACCGCGTTAAGTGGCTCATACGTTGTCCACAAAACGGGCAAAACATCACTCGATCGCTGTCCATCTTGGCGGCTCACCATGAACTCTACCGACGACAACAACAGGCACGTCCGGTTCAATCCCGGAGTTGGTACATTCCCTTTCCGGTTGATGCTTGATATTTGTAAATTTGTTTCGGGACTTGTAAATGTGTTTTGCCGCATGTAAATTTGTTTTGCCGTTTGTAAAAGTGTTTCGTGTCTTGTTAATTTGTTTTCTGAAATGTAAATTTGTTTCGGGACTTGTAAATGTGTTATGGTAATGTAATTTTGTTTTATGATATGTAAAAATGTTTTCCAAAATGTAAATTTGTCTCAAGCTTTGTAAAAGTGTTTCACATGTTGTAATCTTGTTTTGCACCTCCCGGCCACCGTACTTTTGCCATACCGAGGTGTTTTGACAGGACTGGAGGAGATCAGTGAAGGGCTGGATGAGGATGATGACGCATCTGTAGCTGGCCCAAGCATGTTGGATGTGTCAGGTGAAAGGGGCATGTCTGTTGTTGCATCACTAAGATCAGAATCACTACAATCTATTGGCTTTGTACAGAGGTATACTCTGAGCATCTTGTGATTAGTTTGCTCTAACAAACTTCCAACTGTGACTCTATCCTCAAGGGGCTCCTCCGAACCAATCACAGCATTGCACTCAAAGTCCTCTAATTTGCCTTTTGGTGATATACCATTGGGGAAAATAAAGTGTTTTCCCTTTATCCATAATGCTGGATAGAGTATCATCTTTGCTTACAACTATCTCTCTTGTTCCACCCCCAGTTGGCCTTCTTACTTGTTTGTACATAGAATCTTGGTAGTTCAACCAGCCAAGTTCTATTTTCCTTGTCATCTTTTCAGCATTCTTGTTTCTAAGAAGTGCAGCCTTGGAGCTGCTGGATGCTGTGGCTGATGAGGTGGATGGCAGTCCCATCTTTTCTCTTATTCTATTTATTAATGTTTTTTTTCTTTTTCTCTGTATCTCCTTTGCTACTTTCAGTTGAGGATAACTGCTTCCAATTCTTCGCAAAGACACAGTCTCCATATCTTGGGATATACTTGGAGAGTATCTCTTCTGGAAGGGGCTGTACAATGTCTTGATCAATCTAAAAACACAAAAGCAGATATGTCATTAACTTATAGTATCCATCACACTCAAAAATGAAGGTTCCAAAAGGGCTCTAACAGAGTTCTACCTATAACATTTCACTCTAGACAACACTTTTCACTTGGCACTTTTCTCCCCTATGTCCATCTATAGTAGCTAAAAAATGCACTCAATTTTTGTTTGTTATTGTTACTTTCCAACAATATTAAGTAAAAAGTATTTCACATTAAAACTACTCTTAAAAGTAAAATTTCTCCAAAAAGTTACAGAAGTAACTGTAGAGTAAATGTTACTAGTTACTACCCAACTCTGGTAGCTGTTACACTTACTTGATGTCAGGATCTGTATTCATTTTATTGGCATTTCCTGTTTTATTTTGAAGTCTTGGTTCTGTTGTGTTGCTGTTTGTTTTACTTCCTGGTTTTTCCCTCCTGTTTTGATTGCTGTCTCCGCCCTAATGTCTTTCACCTGTGTCTTGTTTCCTGTGTATTTAAACCCCGCCTCATTTCTCATGTCTTTGCCAGATTGTCTTTGTTACCCTAGTGTTCAAGCTCTCTCGCGTTTAAGTCCTGTTTGATTCCCCGTGTATGATCTGTTTTTGGTATTTTTGTCACCCTCGATTCTGCCTGTTCCTGATCTGCCCTTTTGCCTGGTTTGACTGTCTTTTTGGTATTTTGACCTCTGCTACGTTTCTTGGATTAAAGATTTGGATTTCGGACATTGTACTTCTGCCTGACTCTCTCTGCATTTGGATCCACACACACCTGCCTTTTACACTTGACTAAATTTCTGGATAAATTGGAGCCTACTTTTTAGAGTAGTTTTAATACAAAGTACTTTGAGTAATATTGTCCTAAAGTTACAATACTTTTACTTAAGTACAATTGGTGGCTCTACCCACCTCTGGCTATTTCAAAAAACTTAAAAAAAAAAAAAAAAAAAAGGAACTAAACCTTGGAAGGAAAAATACTAATTTTATACTTTGATATTAGGCAACATTGCCACCTTGTGACCAAAATCAGCAACAACATGCTACTGTGCCGCTCACATAAAATCTGCTTCACATTTTACTTATTTCACAACGATGTTACACTCAAAAGAAAACAAATAAACACTTTGGGCAACTTTGAGAACTATCTCACATCAGTAGAAAATTATATTTGAATGAATGCACAACACGGCTACATGTATTTTGAGTTTGAGTTCCTGTTTATTTCTGAGAAAACAATTATATTCACTTCTGCTGAAATTATGAGTGTTTAACATTGTATATTTTTGTATTCTTTTTGTTGAAATCCACACTCAGTGTAAACGCCAACTGTCTGTGCACTGCTGAAAAGCAAAGTAAAGAAAACAAAGCATATCAACCTTTGAACTTTTTATTCCCCCACTTACCTGGTGTGAGCCTGGTGATAAACCCTGAACAAGTACCCAGTTTGAACTTTACTAGTAGTTTCTCCACTACACCCAGAATGACATTAGCTGGACACCAAATGAGCCATCAGTTCAACCAGCTTGAAACCAATTACATTACAGATCACACAACCTTTTACACTGATCGTAGCTGTTTTTATTTGTTTTAACAGCAAAAAAAAATCAAAACATTATTATTAGTATTAACATATAGTTAATACTATATGACCAGTATCAAGTCATATACATCATTTTATGTCCATCTTGTACAGGTAAATACAGGTATCCTATCATGCCAGTATTGATGCCTAAATGGATCATATTTATAATTATACAGACTTACAGCTACCGAATTGGACTAAAATGGTTCATCAAGTGTCACTCTTTGTTGGAATGTGCAGGCAATGCCTTTGAATATTGACTTAAGATTATGTACTTTACCTTGTCCTCTGCCATTCTTCTGAGGTTCTCCTCAGGAACACCCCTTTCTCTCAGGGCAGAGAGAAACTGGTCCATGATCTGTAGGATTAAACAATTGATGTAGTCATTCTTGTTAGCAGCGGCAACAAAATTGTTCCAACTCTTGACTACTGTCCCTTCACTATACAAAAGGGTTGTCATAATTCTTCAGATTAGTTAATTGGCTTGTCAAATCGTGACGGCTGGTTTACCAAGCAGACAGCCACATTTTGAATTGACCATGCAATCAGTATTGGAAAAGCTACTTAGAAAAGGTAGTGAGCACCGCGGTAAAGTTGGCTAGTTATTGGATATTGGCTTGACGCTTGGTTTTAACTATGCTTTTAATCGGATACCACGGTAGTGTCCAGCTACGCTACCAGTTTCAGTAGGCCTACATTAAATTACCGACCCATGCACGACAGCGGCTGGGAAGGATCTTTCACATATTACTGCCCCAGGTAATGAGAGGACCGTCATCATTCATTTTGGGGAAGCTCTGCACAACAACAGTGCTTGATGAACTTCAGGGGAAAATGAAGCTTGTGTGTACGTTACCGCACTACTTCCTCAATAAAAGAGCTAAGCTACTGAAAAGTTAATTAATAGAGAAAGTTGAGAAAACAGCGACGCTGCAGCCAATCTACTGATAAATGTAGCCTAGCTAAACTCCTATGCTAGGCTAGGTAGCGACGCTACTGCCCATCACTGCAAGCAATGCTGTGCCACACAAACCATAATAATGATAATAATAAAAACCACACATATCAAAGCACTATTAAAAGAATTCATACACGTTTGATTACATTAGCATACACATAACATCCGGTTAAATAAATGTTGTTAACGTTAATGTTACCTTAGCTGAAGCAGCCGGTGGCAGCTCGTGGGCTGAAATGAGGATGCTCCGGTCCAGTCCAGCACACAATCATCACACCTGACCTTCATTATATCGAGATAACGAAATAATTAATTCGTAATCTCGAGAAAACAATCTTCGTTATCTCATGATAACGAAATAATTAATTCGTTATCACGAGAAAACAATCTTTGTTATCTCGTGATAACGAAATAATTCATTCGTTATCACGAGAAAACAATCTTTGCTATATCGAGATAACGAAATAATAAGTTGTTATAACGAGAAAACAGTGCCAAAAAAAAGAAAAAAACTAAAAATTGAAAAGGGGCATGGCCGTTCTCGGCTTCCGTAGATTTTAGCTCTTGCAGCACCTTGGACTCGGTCCTCACAGCCTTCCATGCCATTTGCTCTCAAGAATCGGGAATTTGCGGTGACAAAACGATCAGTCCAGAGCCTTTTTATAAGGCTATCAAAGTGGCGCTCACAGAAACACCCAGTTATCTCCAACTGGTGGTGTTTCTGGCTGGGGTGACTGATCTGGCAGCCGTAGCAGTTCTCCCGAAATTGTGTGAGTCAGCAGGGGGTGGTGGAGACAGTGGAGATATTGGGGTGCCCTGATCATCAGAGATGGAGGAGGAGATGGGGATGATCGAGGTGATGGGGAAGATGTCCAGGGCGGCTGAGAAGGAGAAGATGGATGAGACGGTGTTGACAATGATGGTGATGGCGGTGACCAGGACGATTGTGATAGAGGGAACCTGCTGCACGGGGTGTTGTCCGGAAAAAAACAAACAAAAAAAAACATCACACGCTGTTTTAAAAATCTCTTTACACAGACATTTTGGCATAAAACAACAACTTATAGATTATAATATACCTACCCTACCTACCATTCATCATTAGTAGTCTGGGTGTCGGGTGATTTTCGGCCTACACAGATGACCAGTTTGCGCACCAGACGGTATATCATCAAAAACAAGACATTTTCTACCACCTTCATAAAAAGTGTTGATTCTTCCTCTTTAGATTGCCTCGTCAACTTTGCTAAACACATTTTGCACAGCACGCCAGTTGCACCACTGGATAATGAAAAGGGTTTTAAACCACGCGTAATATTCTTCCAGAGTGAGTGGGTATGGGCGTAATAGCCATTCTTCACGACCTCTGGTCGCAATCACCTTCTCTCTGTCTTCACAAACACTGAGAAAAATAAAATGAGCGATTGAAGCGATCGGCCTCAACACTACATTTTCGCACATGCAACACTGACCCACTGCGACACATACATTATAACGTCTCAGGGAGACCAGGCTGGTCAAGGTCGGGGCAGACCACAGAGTGAAACAATTTCCAATCATGGAAACCATGCTCTGTGATTCGGAATTTCTGTAAAAAAAACGCCTGCACTAGTACTCCCACAGAGTGTAACTTTTCCATCATGATATTCAACAGAATAAACGTACCCCCCCTCGAACTCTATCTTAAAACCATCCGAAGGCTTTATACTCTTTTTGCGATGAGGCGCATCCTGTTCGGAATAAGCACACATACCTGCAATACCGCAGGTATTGGTGATGTCCTGTTTTCCATTGTTAGGCATCTTTTTGCTAAAAAGCGCCCTCTTATTCTTCTTCTGCTCTGAAGCGAGGGTATATATATACAGTATCACAATCAAAACACACCCATTAGGAGGTGCAGATTATTAAAAAAAAACCTTTACACAAACACATCAGCTAACACACTACCCTTAATTTCCCCTCCTACATCCTATGCAGAAAACAAAAAAGAGAAAAAAACAGATCAAAATAGCTACAGTGTTTCATTTCATCTGTAATCAAACAATTAGCAGGAAAATGTGTACAGGATTGACGGCAGATATGGGGGTGCGGCTTATCGACCTGTGAGCTGGTTTATAGGAGATACGTGCACAAGCACGAGCACAAAGATGCCATACTATTACCACTGACATCTACACTGTAAACCCAGATTTTGATCATTACTTAAACTTTTATGTTTTGTAAAAACCTGCTATCATTACTTAACAACATTAGTTGATTGTACTATTTAGCTGAAAGATTGATTGTACTAATCGGGTTTAGTAGAGATAACTTGGTATGTTAATCTGTCTGTGCAAATTCTCATTCGTCCAGGTCATTGTTATCTCTTTCTCAGATTAAATCGAAGGCAACTGGACTTGTATTTGTCTGTGGAAGACAAATACTCTCCTCTTATCCAAGCGGCTTCATCAGTTCTTATGTATTGGTCTCTTTAGTCCGCACTAGTCTGAGTATGTTAAGTTTTGCAAGACAGGGGAGGGGCCTAATTCAAAAACGTCCCTGGTCACATGACAAGGCCAGCGCAACGGTGCTTGCACGGAGGTCGACAGAAGTCGGCGGAACGAGCACAGGCAGCTACAGCAGACGGTCTGTCTGCACCCTCACAGCTTTACTGAACACCTTGAACGGTTAGTATGTAAAATAAGTAGCCTAGTTATCTTTGTGGGAAATTTTAACACCCAAAAGCTTGGAGATAATTTGTTGACGCTGTTTTTTCTCTGTCACATGTTGATGTACTGTTTGAACCTGTGCATGCATGCTTATTGCTAGCTAATGTCCACTCAAAATAGTGTCAGCTGAATGTTAAAGCTTAAAATTAGCAGTGTTAACAGTCTGAGGACAGCTCAAATACTGGCGAGTTTGCGCGTATATAATTTAAATTTCCGCCGTTTCATGCGGTAGAAAAGCGGTTCAACCGCTGTCGGAGGCTAAAGAGTGTAGCAGGCACTGCCGTTGTGAAGGTGTTAATGTTGTGGGCGCTACGCATTGATCCACTCAACCGCTCCGTGTCCACTCTGTTTCCCCCTCACTCTCTCTCGCACGGACAGGCTTGTTTACATGCCGGTTTTATGTGTAACACAAACGTCGTTTCGGTTCTATTACCATTTTGTTATTTAACAGCGATATTGTTGAGCTGAGTTGTTGAACTAAAAGTTTTCTTGTTTTCTATTTTTACAGATCCTTGTGTTGTGAGGATGCTGTGGAAGTGTAAGTATTGTGAGTTTATGTGTGAGAAAAGGGTTTACCTTTTAAAACATTATTGGTTAAAACACGGCAACTATGGTAGAACTGTCCCATTTCCCTGCTTACACCAATGTGTCAACTCCATGAATGCACTTAATGTCCACTTAGCAAAGATTCACCACTACTTTGCAGATGGCTTGCCTTGTATAGCTCAATTGATCTAGGTTCTTAGGTTGTTGGGTTTTTTTTTGCTCTCTGTATTTTTCAGGTGTTTATGGAGTTCAGCAGGAATGTGGGCAAGAACCTCAAGCGGGAATTCTATGAAAGCATCGATCGGTACAGTCCTCGTCTTCTTGAGTTATTTTCGTTCCAAGAGAGAGAATGTTGGACAGTTGTTGACACAGATTTCACAACAGACCAATGTAGGTCCATACACATTATGTGCTTGGCATTGTTCTTTACAGGTTTTGTAAAAACATCCTAGTGCCACTTTATTAGTTGTGTAATTCAGTTTCTTATAGATCATTGACTTTCTTATAGATCTTTATTTGTTTTTCATTTTAGCTATCTAACTTGTTATTCTGTTTAATTCCCAAAAGACTACAGAGCCAACTAAAATCCGGACACAGGTGCTCAGAGGGCTTCCAATCATCCTGGGAGACAACCCCACAAACTTCTTCAAAGCAGGCTTTGTAAGTAAGCTCTTGCTTTCTTTTAATTGTGTACATGACACTCTAATAGTATATTGATTCAATTTTTTTTTTTTCAAATGAGAAGTCTAATGTAAGGATTGTGCTCTTCTGTTATTCTTATCAAGGAATCTGATGATGATTCTTTCCGTGACATCGGGATATTTCTCATTGAGCGTGAAGGTGCTGTGCCCACATCTTCCCAGCATCTCAGTCCAGCTTCGTTGAAAATCATCATTGAGGGAGAAGTCGTGATGGGAAACATTCAAGATCTGCCAAAACCAATGTGCATTCTGTTTGGACTCACATATGCACTTAACTATCCCAAGACTACGAAGCTCACATTTCAGTTCATCCAACAGGTACTGCTCTCGTTAGGCCACACTGACCTAAAACCGAAGCTACAGACTTTGAAAAATCAGCTCACAATGTAAAGAGATGTCAGCACTATTGTAATAAGCTGTTGACTACTTTTTTTTTTTTGCCACACCAGTAAAAACACTTTCTGACCAGTGGGGTGAACCTTTTTTATTTTCTGTAAAACAGGCCGAGAAACAGTCACACGTGTTAAAGTATGTTGCTTTCACTCACGAAGCGTACACTTGCTTACTCTTTGACCCTGCTGGGTTGTAAACTTTATTACAACTTAGGCACGTCAGGCTCAATATACAGCTCGGTCCGGTAACTCCGGTGGTGTCACTTCAAAACATGTCCGTGTGTCCCACTGACTAAAGACAAAGGTTCCTAACAATAATTCCTATTGATACATCCCTTCTCTTTTGAGAGTTAGTTCTTTTATCTCAAAATTTGACTTTAGCCAACATACAAGACTCTAATAACAAAAGTGCTTATTACTTAATTGTAAACAGTTATACATGTTCATCAATTCAAAATTTTCTCTTAACAACTGATGAAAATAGCAGCTACCAAAAACAACTGTAACCATAACTTTCTTTCACAATCTGTATTATTCAACACTTAGCTCAGAACTTTAAATGTGCAAATGGTCACATTAATCTCAACATATGTAAACCATAACTTTTGTTGTTGTTTACTTAACCAGAGCATAACATGTAAACAAACATCAACATCTCACTTCATCTCACAGTTTATCACCATGATAACACACAGTCCTTGTATCACTGTGGCTGTACCACTGTGCGGCCAGCTCTGGTCGTGACAAGGGTATTTCTGTTATCAGTGTCTCTGGGTGTATGTGCTGCTGTGACAGCGTGAGGGAGCGGAACAGTCTCTGAACGTTCATTTCCCACAGCCTGTGGCTGACTGGGGATGCTGATCTCAATGTCAATAGGGTCACTGAAAGTCACTCCAGGTGCACGCCTGAGGTGTCTGCGATTCCTCCTTATGACTCCTCCAGATTGCAACTGAACCTCATAGGACCTCCCATCGACTGGCTTCAGCACCTTGCCTAGTCTCCAGACCGTGTGGGGTGGGAGTGGCTGTATCCTCACACAGTCACCTGTAGTCAGTATGTCCAGGTCTCTAGCTGCTCTATTGTAGTACGTACTCTGACATTGCAGCTTGTTTTTCAGATTCTGACTGATCCGAACAACTTTTGGTCTTAGCAGGCTTGCTTTCGTTGGCAGCAGTGTTTTGGTACGGCGACTGAGCAGTCGCTGTGCTGGACTGCTCTCCAGGCCTTGTGACGGTGTGTTTCGGTGGTCCAGAAGAGCAAGATAAGGATCCTGCCCAGCTGCCTTGGCTTTGATGAGAAGTCTTTTTGCTGTATTAACAGCTGATTCGGCCTTGCCGTTGCTCTGTGGGTAGCCAGGTGATGAAGTTAGATGCTGGAATCCCCACTGTTCACTGAATTTTTTGAAGTCCTGGGACGCATATTGTGGTCCATTGTCCGAGATTACTGTATCCGGAATACCTTGGCGGGCGAAATGAGCTTTCAGTTTCCTTATCACTGTCGTAGATTTAGTGTCAGGCAAGTAGTCTATTTCCCAAAAGTTTGAGAAATAATCCACAGTGATGAGATAGTCTTTACTGTCAAACACAAAAAGATCTGTGCCTAACTTTGCCCATGGCCTGCTTGGAACTTCATGAGATATTAGTGTTTCTTTCTGTTGTTTATTGTCCATTGACCTACAGATGTCACTTGCTTGATGTCTGGGTTCAGCAGGTTAATGGGGATAATGTTGCAGCTAGCACCACAGTCTATTTGGAATTTAACCAAGTCTTTGTCTAGTAGCATGCCAGCATACAGAAGCTGAGTGTCCCCTTTAACTGTGTCCTTCTCTTTTCCATCCTTTACTCTCTCTGCTTCCACATCTTTGCTTGCATCTGTCTCTACTGCATCCACTGTCTCAGTGATACATGTTATATCTTCATATTCATCACTCACATATTCTGTTGCTACAGTACTCACATTTTTCTTCCACCTTTGTTCCGGTTTTGCTTTACATTTTGCTGCGAAGTGGTTCTCTCTGCCACACCTGACGCACTTCTTCCCAAACACCGGACATTTCTGTTTATTTTTTTCATGTGTTTTCCCGCAGAATTTACACTCCACTGTGTTGTTAGTTTTCCTCTGGTACTGCGCTCCTTGAACAGCATGCACCTCCTCTACCATCGGTGCGGTGATGGTTTTCACGTTCTCCTTAGAGAGCTCCATGGCTCTGCACAGTTGCAAACACGTGTCCAGTGTCAGGTTTTTCTCCCGCAACAGTCTTTCTCTCATAGCCGTGTTGTTGCCCCCACACACAATCCTATCACGTATGAGCGAGTCTCTCAAAGTCCCAAAGTTGCATGTTTTTGCCAACAGTCTCAGTTCCGTGACATAACCGTCTATCTTTTCACTGGCGCTTTGATTCCTCGTGAAGAAACGATAACGTTCCACAATCTCATTCACGCTGGGGTTGCAGTGATCATCAAACTTTTTGATTATGTCCTCTATTTTCCATGCATCCTTAGCTGTGTCGCCCATGAGGGTATCCAAAGTTCTCTGCCACTCTCGCCGACAAGATAGCTGAACAGTTTTTTTTTTTTTTCAAATATGTTTATTGATTTTCAATGTATAGAAAAAATAAATAAATAAAAGAAAAATAAAAGAAAATAAAAAGAAAACATAAGTAGAGGAAAAAGACAAAAAAAAAAGTAAAGAACACAGCACATCAAGCATTACAACGATATTTCATTGTCATAAAATGAGTATCTACTATAGTCAGAGTATACAAGCAGAAAATAAATAAACAATAATAATAATAATAGTAAAATAAATAGGTCGGTAGACATATACAGGATCATACTCTTGTTTCCACTGTGAGGCTTTTTACAATAACCAGTGCCTATGGGCTTACATTTTTAAGGTAATTTAGTACTGGGTCCCATGTTTTATCAAACGTATCCCCTCTATCTTCATTGTAGAATCTCAGCTTCTCCAGATGCAAAGTGTTTGACAGTTCTCCCAACCATAAGTTATAAGTAGGCACAGAGTCCGTTTTCCACACCCGCAAAATCAGCTTTTTAGCAATCACCATCCCAAATTGAACTGCTCTTCTTTCAAATTTATTAACAGAAGAAAGGATATTTGTGGCCCCTAGAATGGCAACCAGAGGGTTGGGTGCCAGATTTTTACTAAAAGCATTAGAAAAACACTGAAAAATACCTCTCCAAAATAAATAAAGTTTACTACATGCCCAGAATGTGTGTGCTAAAGTTCCTATCGAAGATTTACATCGGTTACATGTTGGTGGGACATCCGGGTAAAATTTATGTAGCTTTTCTTGCGAGTAATGGAGTCTGTGGAGCACTTTATACTGTATTAGGTTGTGCCTGGTGTTAACTGAACACTTTTGTACGTTTCGTAGACATTCTTCCCAAATCTCATCAGTTATTTCCATCTTCAACTCGTCCGTCCATGCTTTTTTATACGTTTCTGAATTTACAGGAGCTCCATCATGAAGCATTCGATAGAAAACAGAGATTGCCCCACGAGTGCCCGGGTCCAGACTATTAATAGTCTCTAGAGCGTTGTGTTTATTAAAAACTTCAAAGTTTGGTACATTTTTTTTAACAAAATCTCTAATTTGTAAAAACCTGAAAAAACCAGAGGCAGGTATTCCATACTTGGCTTGTAGTTGTGTAAATGAGGCAAAATTTCCCCCTATATACAAATCCTTTATGTTATTAATGCCTTTCTGCTTCCAAGCAGAGAAAGCAATATCATTTAGGCCAGGTATGAAAGCGTGATTTTCACAGATTGGAGTATCAATATATATACTTGGGGCCTTGATATGAAGTTTTATCTGCTCCCATGTGCGTATAGTACCATTGATTACAAAGCTGTAATTATACTGTGACTTCTTGATTTTGGTGGGGCTGTTAAGCAATGCTAGCAAGGAGGTCTTGTTACATAGCGATCGTTCTAAGCGTAACCAGGCAGGGCAGGAGTGTGAAGAGGAGGGGGGGCCATTCCTCCACCATGCAAGTACAGATAGATGAGCCGCCCAGTAATACATTTTAAAGTTTGGTAAAGCAAAGCCACCAGCATTTTTAGGTTTACACAGATGTTTTTTGGAGATCCTGATGGCTTTGTAGTTCCAAAGAAAAGGTACAAAAATTGAATCTAATTGTTTAAAGTAACACTGGGCGATGTAACATGGAAGGGACTGAAAAAGATGTAGGAAACGTGGCAGCGCAATCATCTTAATTGCATTAATCTTACCTACAAGGTAGTAGGAGTCTTCCAAAAAAGTATATTTTGTTTAAGTTGCTCAACTTTATTATGCCAATTCTTTTGTAGAAGATCCTCTGGGTTTTTTGTGACAGTTATACCGAGATATGAGAAGTCTTTAAATGCCTTTTTAAAAGGAGTAGACTGTATATATGTCATATCAATTTCGTTAGAGATTGGCATTAGCTCACTCTTATCCCAGTTAACAGAAAATCCAGAGAGCCTGCCAAAGTTACTAATTAAAGTCAAAAGATGAGGTATGGAGGCTTGGGGATGAGAGATGAATAACAGAATGTCGTCCGCGTACAGTGAAATATGATGTTCTTGTCCATGAATGTCGATAGGAGATATTAGACGGCTTTGTCTAATACTAACTGCTAACGGTTCAATAACAATCGAAAACAGGAAAGGGGAAAGGGGGCATCCCTGACGGGTCCCCCGACTGATCGCAAAAGGGGGTGAGATATTTTGGTTGGTTATGACAGAGGCAGTTGGATGTGAATAGATAAGCTCAATCCACTTCATAAAGGAGGGCCCGAAACCAAATTTTTTTTAGTGTAAACATCATATAGGGCCATTCAACTTGATCAAAGGCACGCTGTGCATCTACAGAAATTATCACTGATTCCTCAATATGTTCTGTATACAAAATGTGGAACAAGCGGCGCAAATTAAAGTACATATGTCTGCCTGGCATGAAACCTGTTTGGTCAGGATGAATAATAGAACAGATGTGCTCCTTTAATCTATTGGCTAAGACTTTCCCAAGAGTTTTGGTTTCAATAGGTAGCAGGGAGATAGGACGATATGAGGAAACCAGGTTAGGGTCACGCCCAGGTTTGGGTATAAGTGAAATATTGGCCTTATATAGAGTAGGAGGCAACCTAGAGACCACCAAAGAGTGATTAAGCATTCTTAGTATAAGTGGGGAAAGTTTATGACTGAATACCTTGAAAAATTCAATGCAAAAGCCGTCAGGCCCTGCTGCCTTATTGTTAGGGAGAGAGGAAATCACTTCCTTTATCTCGTTCAAATTGATGTCTGCATCTAATGAGGAAGAAGATTCTCTTGATAGGCTAGGCAGTCCCAAATTTTCGAAAAACGTTTCCATACTCTCTGGATCAGATCCTCCCTGTGACTGATAGACACGTTCATAAAAATTAGCAAAACATTCATTAATTTTTTCAGGATCCGTCAGGGGAGACCCATCACCCTTCTTGATTGAATGTATGGACCTGGATGCCTGAGATTGTCTTAACTGGCGTGCAAGTAACCTTTGGGGTTTATCCCCAAACTCAAAATACTTTTGTCTTACTTGAACCAGCAATTGCGAAACATTTTTGGACAGTATAGAGTTGTACTCATATTTTAGTGCTGAGATCTTTTTCAGTACTTCAGGCTGGTTATTCACTCTATACAATGCCTCTAGATTTGATAATCGACTGTCTATTTCAGTTAACCTAGCCTTAGATTTTCTTTTTTCTGATGCCTCATAAGATATGACGTGGCCCCTGAGAACAGACTTCATGGCCTCCCAAAGTGTGGAGTCGCTAACTTCTCCATTATCATTAGTGTTGACATAAAGATCTATTTTGCTTGAGAGGTAAGAGCAAAATTCCTTCTCTTTCAGCAGAGTATTATTTAGCCGCCAATTGAATCCTCCATGTTTATGATTCATATTAAGCTTTAAAGAGACTGGGGCATGATCTGAGATTAGAATATTAAATAATCAATCCTTGAATAAGATTTATGAACGGCTGAGAAATATGAAATGTCTCTTGCTGTGGGATTAAGGAGCCTCCAGAAATCTACCAGATTATAGGACTGTATCAGATTATTAAGAATGATGCTGCTCTTTGATACATTAATTTGGGAGTGTTGCCGATCGAGGACCGAATCCAAAACACAATTAAAGTCTCCACCTAAGATTATATTTGTGTTAGACATATTGGATATAGTATTGAAAAGATTCAGAAAGAAAATGGGGTCATCAAAATTGGGGCCATATAGATTTATCAAGGTTACTGTTACTGAATTCAGCTCCCCTTTAACAAATAAATATCTACCTCTGTCATCAGAAATAGTTTGTGTATGTACAAAAGGAATTTTTTTCTTAAAAGGATTGCAACTCCTCTTGCTTTTGTGCTAAAGTTTGATTGGTAGACATGAGATGCCCATGAAGGACATAATATCTTAGTGGCAGTTTTTTTAATATGTGTTTCCTGGAGGAAACATATATCAGCTTTGAGTGTACATAAGTGAGCATACACTTTTCCTCTTTTTAATGGGCTATTCATCCCCCTTACATTCCAGCTGACTAAAGTTATTTCTTTATCACTATGCTTTGTTGGACCTCTTAACATAAATATTGTCTACAATGTAAAATGACTTATTACATGACCATGACAAAAAGGAATGTGCAATAAACTGAGAAAATAGATGTGCTGAAACATAGAGAACCCTGAACAGTCTTTGAACATAAGAACACGTCTCCGGAGGAAAACAAACCCACGAGCGGTGTTTCCATACCCCAAACTCAAAGTCAAAGCTAAACACTGGCGCTGAGTTAAAGCCCAGGTTAGCATATAACTGCTTATCTCCCAACATACCATGGAGCAAACCACCTAAAAAATGTTCACGATAATAAGGCATTTAACCTCACCCAGATCACAGTGAAATTGACATATTACCGGTCAAAAGTCAGTCCAAATCACGAACTTGTCAGATGTCTGTGTCCCAGCCCTGAGCCTCCCGACTCAGGAACTTTTCAGCTTCGGCCGGGGTACTGAAGGTGCCTGTGTTATCGTTGACCGTGACCACGAGCCTGGCCGGATGCCTGAAGCCGCACTGTATTTTCCTGGCTCTGCACTTCTCCTTGATATGTTGAAAAGCCATCCGCTTCTTCATGATTGCTGACGTTAGGTCAGGAAAGATGTATACAGGACGCCCGTCGTATCGCAGCGGCGCCTTCTCCTTCGCAAGCCTCAGTACCAGCTCCTTTACCTGGAAGCGGTGCAGCCTGGCGATAATAGCTCTCGGTTTCCCGTCTTTAGCTGGCGCTGCGGTCCGATGGGCCTAGTCCACATCCACGGGGTGATCGAAGTGCTCTTTTCCCAGTAACTCCGGTAATAACTTGGCAACGAACTCCATTGGCCTGCCGTTCTCAGCTTTCTCTTTTATTCCAATTATGCGGATGTTTTGCCTGCGAGAATGGGCCTCCAGGTCGTCTTATTTAGCTTGCTGTAGGCTACACTGGGAAGCTAGGCTCTCGTGTCGCCTCTCCAGCTCGTCGAGACGTTTTTCATGCGTTTCAATGGCGTCTTCTGCTGTCACTGACGACTGATAAAGCCGATTGAAGGCTGGAAAGAGACCCTTTGAGCTCGTCGAATCCCTTGTCAACGGCGCTTTTCATTTGGTGTATTGCTGCTAGAATATTTTCGTTGGTAGCCGGGATCTCAAAGTCAATAGCAGTAGCACTAGCCGCAATAGCATCTGCCTGTTCAGCCGTCTCAGCGTCGGCATCATTTTCGACGATATCTTCTTCACATGGGCTTTTTTCGGACTTTTGCCCCTTGCCTTTTCTTGTCATTTTCTTATGGCTCAGTTTCCGACCGTTGATGGCTTTTTTAAGACTTATGGGTGAGGTTTATGTGCTAGATACAGGTGGAGCTCCCAACAAACACGTCTACTACTCAGCGTGGTCCGCCATCTTCCTCATAGCTGAACAGTTTTACCTTTTGTTTATCATCAGCCTCGGCCATTGCCAAATCCACGTAGAGAGCAAACTCGTCCCTCCAATTTTTCCATGTTTTAGAAAGGTTGCTGGAGTCCAAACACAGCGTCTGCGGCGGCTTCAGTCCCTCCATGGCTTCACACGGCAGTCTCACACTAGCGGCCAAAACTAGCATCAGGTAGCTAACTCTCTTCCGACCGGAGAAAACTTGCACACACGCAGACCGAGTCCTCTTCCGCTGCCACCATGTTAAAGTATGTTGCTTTCACTCACGAAGCGTACACTTGCTTACTCTTTGACCCTGCTGGGTTGTAAACTTTATTACAACTTAGGCACGTCAGGCTCAACATACAGCTCGGTCCGGTAACTCCGGTGGTGTCACTTCAAAACATGTCCGTGTGTCCCACTGACTAAAGACAAAGGTTCCTAACAATAATTCCTATTGATACAACACGTGAAACGCAGACACACACACAAACAACCGACACATAAACACCCACTCACTACACAGTCCCACACACAAAAAACACTGACACATACACACCTACACACACTTAAATGTTGTAGGAAGCAGGCTGAAGGATGTGACTTCTGTGAAAATTGAGAGGAGTTGTAGCAGAAAGACATAAGACATTGTTCAGTTATTGTTGCATCATCAGTCTTTGTAGATGGAGTTAGATATTGTTCTGATATGATAGTCTCTGTTGGTTCATGTGCTGGCCTCCCTTCATTTAGGCAGATCAAACAGATTCTGTTTGTTTGTAATTTCTTGTACATTTGAGCAGAGGTTTCTTGTGAATTCAGTTTTTTTATGGATTTACCACTATAATCTCAGGGCACATCCATGTTTTTTCTTGTAAATTTGTGA
Organism: Seriola quinqueradiata; assembly: GCA_002217815.1. Lineage (NCBI taxonomy): Eukaryota > Metazoa > Chordata > Actinopteri > Carangiformes > Carangidae > Seriola > Seriola quinqueradiata. The sequence goes on from BDMU01000323.1 coordinate 47,478, forward strand.
TGCATTCAACATCCCCACATACAACCAGCATGGACAACACCAACAACCACACAAACAGCACAGACACAGACAATAACCGCAAGCAGACACATTCAACAGCCACACAAATAATTGTTTCAATGATTTGAAATTACCTTTTTCAGATTAATCATTTTAGGTTGGATGCGTTGATGTTGACCTGATGATAAGTTTGTAATAATAAGATTGGCTGTGTTTTGCCATTTTTCTTGAAAATAAAATGCATTGGAGCATTTAAAGGTGTTTATTTTTTTTCCATCCAATTTAATTGAAACAATGTTTTCTACAATATATATATATATATATATATATTTTTTTTTTTTTTTTAAGAAAAGGTAATTTAATGAGAGGAGAATAATAGCTAGTTATATTTAATAATTTTGAGTACACACTACTAACAAATATAAATACTAAACTTCAGGTTCTATGTTTAAGATAAACACAAGAAGCTTGTGCTACAGAAAATGGACCAGACTCAGTGAATAGCTCCCTAGGCTTAACATGTCCTATGATAACTATTAATTTAGCTATACAGACTAATGAGCAGTGATAACTAACATGTCTTTGGGGTCATCAGGTGGGAACCTCCTTTCACCAGTGTTTCGTCTAGTTGGTCCCACGACACCTCCAGGAGGCTAGACAGTGATCACTGGCGTCCCAGAGTCACTCCCCTAATGCCAGCCATCACTGCTCCTCACACCACGACTATTTTCTTTATCTTGCCTATGCTACCACAAACAACACCATCATCAACTCTGACAAAACACACTAGCAGATTAAGCAGATTCAGCAAACAAACTCCCCTAAACAGTTGGAGAAAGTGGCGGCCATTTTGAATGAGGGAGGTAGAGTCAAGGAGAGATGCCTTTTGAGCTAAACTCTCCCCGCCGGTTAGGCTGTGCTCTACCCCCCCCCCCCCCACTCTCCAAGACATCAAAAAAACAAACAAACAATCAAACTCACCTAAACAGCCAAAGACACACTACAAACCAATTCAATACAAGCAACCAATACAGGCCACCTCACCTGGACTAACCGCATGGTCTCAAAGAGGCTCACACAGGCCGCACCCCCACTTAAAAACACTTCCTCTTCCTGGATTTCTTCCTTGCTTCTCCTAAGAGTCTGTCTATCCTAAGTGCTCCCCCTGCTGGGCCCCCAGCTACCATTACTCCTTCTCATCCAAATCCACTGACTGGATCTTGCTGCCTCATCTGACATGTCCTTTACAATTTTCCTCACACTCTGTCCACTTGCTCCTAACTCCCTTACCAAAGAGACAACAGACCTTGCTACAAATCCTCTACATCCTACTTCCACTGGACAAATCCTAACTTTCCATCCTCGCTGCTCTGCTTCTGCCCCTAACTCTGCATACCTGAGCTTTTTCCTTTCATATGCTTCTTCAACTAAGGCCTCCCACGGAACAGTCAGCTCTATGAAATATACTTTCATTCTACTCCTAGACCACAAGACTATATCAGGCCTTAGCTTTGTAATGGCTATTTCCTGGGGAACAACAAGCTTTCCTCCTAAATCTACCTGCATTTCCCAATCACAAGCACCTTCTAAGCTGCCTTGCCTTCTTGTTGTCTTACCAACTTTCTCTCCCTCTTGAACAAACTTGATTGCAACTTTCTTTGTTTTAGGTCCTCCTAAATTTGCCTGCCTCCGTAACTCTTCAATTCCTGCAGCTAAGTTTTTTAGAACCTGGTTATGTCGCCACGTATACCTGCCTTGCGACAGACTAACCTTACACCCTGACAGAATGTGCTTTAAAGTTGCAGTACCTGAACACAATGAACATAGTGGGTCTCCATTTACCCAGAGTTTTAGGTTCTGGAGAGTTGGCAGTACATCATAAGTTGCTATCAAGAATCTAATACTACTTTCCTCCATGCTCCAGAGTTCTTTCCAGCTAAGCTTTTTCTTGTCTACACCTTCCCAATTCACCCACTGTCCCTGCTTAGCCTGGGCCACTGCCTTAGCACCCCTTAATAATTCCTCCTGTCTACGAACCTACTCCACGACTAGCTTTCTCTTCTCCTTGGGACCTGCTCTACTCCACACCGGTTTGCTTGGGCCAAGCCTCCCCGGCCTATTTGGACATTACCCACAATCTCTGTATGTTCTAAGCGTTGCTTCTGCCTCCTGCACTGCGATTCTTGGATTCCACTTTCTCCCCTTGATTGGGTTTGGAACCACCTTACTAACTACCACATCTTTGCTCCCAGATAACAGGAGCTCTGTCCTAACCTTGGTACATTTAAACTCCTCCACTAGACAAGTTACTGGGAGCTGAAGTATGTCTTTCCCATACAGTGCCACTGTGCTTAAACATATAGGAACACCTAGCCACTTCCTAATGTAAAAGCTAACTAATTTTTCCATTTTTTCTGCAGTGGATATTGGAATCTCATATACAGACAGTGGCCACATCAGCCTGGGAAATAACCCAAACTGCAGACACCACAGTTTCAACTTTCGTGGAAGCCCTGATTTATCTATTCTATCCAGTCCCTCAGCAACATCCTTCCGAAACTGCACTACCTGTTCTCCGTCATTCAAGTCTGCCTTGTACCACCTACCTAGACTCTTTACTGATTTTTCCCTAATTATTGGAATTTCCTCTTCATCTATTACAAACTTCCTATCACTTAACTTCCCTCTGCTTATTGAGATACTTCTAGACTTACTAGGCTTGATTTTCATACTAGCCCACTTTAAGTTTTTATTAAGTCTCTCAAGTACTCTTTTCATACATGGCACCGTTGTAGTTATCAACGTCATGTCATCCATGTAGGCCCTAATTGGTGTAAGGCGCATCCCATCCTGCCGCCTCTCTCCACCTACAACCCACTTAGAAGCTCTAATGATTACCTCCATCGCCATTGTGAATGCCAATGGAGAAATCGTGCACCCTGCCATAATGCCTATTTCTAGCCTCTGCCATCCTGTTGTGAAGCCTGCTGTGCTTAAGCACAGCCTAATATCTTGGAATGGCTATGGGCACTGAACCAAACGCATTTGCTAAATCCAAAAATATGACATTCAAGTCTCTTTTCTCTGTCTTGGCTGCCTGAATCTGATGCCAAATCATGCTAGTGTGCTCTAAACATCCTGCGAACCCTGGTATTCCTGCCTTCTGTACTGCAGTATCAATTAAGCTATTCCTTTCTAAATAACTAGTTAATCTCCGTGCGACTACGCTAAAGAAGATCTTCTCCTCTACATTTAGGAGAGAGATCATTCGAAACTGACTCAGGTCTGAGGATTCCTTCTCCTTTGGGATAAAAACACCTCCTGCCCTACGCCATGCTCTGGGAATAACCTGTTTCTCCCAAACTATTCTTAATTGCCTCCACAAAAACTTTAGGATATCAGGTGCGCTTTTATAAACCCGGTAGGGGACTCCATTTGGCCCTGGGGCCGAAGAAGCCTTTGCACGCCTGACTACCTCCTCAACCTCCTTCCACCTGGGTGGTCTAACATCCATCTCATGATCTATCTTTCCTACTGGCGGCATGTCAGGTGGAAGGCCTATTACTCTATTCTGCTCAAAATCTGAATATGTGTTTCTTAGATATTTTTCTACTTCTAACTTTGTTGCCTTAAGCTGCCCTCCCTTTTCCTGGTTAAACAATCCTTTAGCAAACTTGAAAGGGTCCCTGTAAAACGCTGTCCTTACATACTCTTTATTCTTTCTCTTTTTCCTAAGATATTCAGCCCTTCTAAGTACTGCTAGTCTGCCTCTCAAATCTTCTTGCAACACATTAATTCCCCCCCTCTCTTCCTCTGTTGCCCTTTTCCACTGCTTTCTTAATTGTCTTCTTTCCTTAACTAATTTCTCCATTTCCCTTTGCCGTTTTAGACTTAACTAACTGTGCTCTTTCAACCCTCTTTCTTTCTTGCACCCCAAATCTTTCTGCACCATAGGAGTAAATTATATCCCCCATCTTCTATAGTCTATCGCTTGCATTTCCTCTTAGTCTGCTTAAAATTGCTGACAAATCTCTATTGACTGACTCCCATTCTTTCTTGCTATTTGCCCTCGGCCATTTTACTCTAGTTTTCTGCTCCATATTTCTCTCCTTGACTGGCCTATTCACCTCAGTCTCAGCTGCATCCACTATTGTACTCTCCTCTTCCCCCCTCTGTAGCTGTGTTATTGATATCCTTCGAACTGTGGTTTTCTACCTGTCGCTGGACTTCATCCGACTTATTTGATTGACTTCTTAAAAAGTATCGATCGATGCGGCCACACTGCCTTTCCTTTGCAACACATCTCTTTCTTCCCTGATGCATTCTAAGGCCCCTAACTGACGTTACTTTCTGCCATGTTAATACAATTCAACATATTTAGTTTCAGCTTGTGTAAAAAGTTAACATTGATGGACTCAAGATGGCGGCGTAGAGAGTGGTTGACTTTCTCTGAGCTCTGCACCACCGCGCTGATATTTCCTATCTAACTCCGCCGAATTACATTTTCACGACAATTTCCATGTCGTGCATTTTAATGATTATTGATGAGTATTTTTTGAGACTCCAGGACAAAATGCCACTGAAAGAAGGTAGAAAAGAGGAAGGAGGAAGAGCAACAGCCGCTGCTGACTGAGGATGCCCTTGACCCGGCGTTTCGGCAAACTATTCAGGAAATAACGGCGAACATAACGAGGGTGATTGATGAAAAGCTGGGGCCATTTTCCCAAACGGTACAGGCCCACGCAGAGCAGCTGAAAAAGATCGAGGAGAGGACCACCGAGGCAGAGGATAGGATCGCTGCGGTCGAACACACCTCCGAGACAGTGGAGGCGCGGGTCCAGGTGCTTGAAAACCAAATACAAAGAATGGCCAAGCTCATCGACGACCTCGAGAACAGAGGTAGGAGAAAAAATGTAGGGGTTATTGGTCTACCAGAAGACGTGGAGGGGACTAACCAAACAAAGTTTTTCGCGAGCTGGATACCTGACCTGCTTGAGCTGGAGACGGAAGCCGGCCACGTCAACCAATATGAAAGTTTGTAATGGAAGCATGGCCCTGAGAGAGAAGTACTTGTTTCTCTATCTGTGTGACATTCGTATCAGCAAGCAGAGATGTATCCTTTACGATAAAATCTCTCACTTGAAAGTAACGAAAAAGATCATTTCTTGATATGCCATATTTTTCCATAACTTGACTGAAAGACATGAGGGTAGGACCTTCAAAGACATCACCCAGAGAAGAGATACCCCCAGCTGCCCAGCCTCTAAAAGCCCCATCCAAGGTTCCTGGGAGAAAGTCAGGGCTATCGGCGATCGGATTAAAAACCGACGTAAACCCTGATCTGCCTTCCATATGTCGTGTGAACCTCCATGCTCTAACAGTATTAATTGTAATTGCTGCAAAGCTTTTTAATACACTTCAGTTTGTCAATAAATAGTAGATTTTTCAGAGGACATTTGGATAAGGACTTCTCGAGGTCAAGCCAAATTGAGGAAGCCTCATCTTTAATCCAATCAGCTATATATCTTAGATGGGCACTTAATTGATATCTCTTAATATCTGGGAGATCCAGTCCACCCATAGTGCTTGGTAACTGCAACACTGACATCCTGATCCGTGGTCGACGTTTACTCCAGATAAAAGAACTAAACCAACCATACAGTTTTTTCACTATTTTATGATTGAATAAGATGGGAAGCATTGTATGGGATAGAGCAAACCTGGAAGAATATTCATTTTCAAAAGTGAGAATCGGCCCAGCCATGATATTGGAAGATTATGCTGTTGGGACTCATCATTCAAGATACCAGATGTTTCTTTGCTCCACTGGACAAAGGAACCCACACTCCACAGTTCCTCACCGTTCACACCTGGGGACGACCCTTCCCCCCACGGACCTTACTGGCCAGCCAGTGTGGGTCAGCGTGTGACATGTGACCCCCAAGGGTGTCACCAAACAAAACCAGTCCTCTGGCCCTCTTCTCTCTCTCTCTTCCCTTCTTGACTTGCTCTGGAGAGCAGCTTCTGCTCTCTCTTCTCGGTTCTTCAAAGGGCAACAAGGCCCCAGCCTTGCTACCTGAGAAAGCAGCTCCCTCGCCGGCCTGCTCACAGCAGCCTGCAAACACTCTTCTCCTCAACAGCAGCGACCTGCTTCGGATTAACTGTGAGTGAACCAAATCCTCTTCAGAATCAGCAGCTACAACACAAGGCCAGCTGATTTTCCAAGCAACAGGAGTCGTAGCAGAGTTAGCATGGAACAGCTACCGTGGATTATTTTCAGCGTAGCCGGGTCTAGCATCATATATTTAGCCCGAATGTCCCGCAGACGTTTCTTCACATCCTCAAATCCTTTTCGTTTGCGCAGAACCGAGGCTGACAAATCCTGGAAAAACATGATGCTGGATTCCTGGTACTTCACGGTCCCTTTGCATCTCTGTTCTCGAGGTCGTCAATGAGCTCGGCAATTCTTTGTATTTGGTTTTCAAGCACCTGGACCCGTGCCTCAACCGTCTCAGAGGTGTGTTCGACAGCAGCGATCCTATCCTCTGCCTCGGTGGTCCTCTCCTCGACCTTTTTCAGCTGTTCTGCTTGGGCCTGTACCGTTTGGGATAATGCTATAAATGCTCCAATGCATTTTATTTTCAAGAAAAATGGCAAAACACAGCCAATCTTATTTTTACAAACTTATCATCAGGTCAACATCAACGCATCTAACCTAAAATGATTAATCTGAAAAAGGTAATTTCAAATCATTGAAACAATTATGTGTGTGGCTGTTGAATGTGTCTGTGTGTGGGTATTGTCTGTGTCTGTGCTGTTTGTGTGGTTGTTGGTGTTGTCCATGCTGGTTGTATGTGGGGGTGTTGAATGCATCACAAATTTACAAGAAAAAACATGGATGTGCCCTGAGATTATAGTGGTAAATCTATAAAAAAAAACAGAATTCACAAGAAACCTCTGCTCAAATGTACAAGAAATTACAAACAAACAGAATCAGTTTGATCTGCCTAAATGAAGGGAGGCCAGCACATGAACCAACAGAGACTATCATATCAGAACAATATCTAACTCCATCTACAAAGACTGATGATGCAACAACAACTGAACAATGTCTTATGTCTTTCTGCTACAACTCCTCTCAATTTTCACAGAAGTCACATCCTTCAGCCTGCTTCCTACAACATTTAAGTGTGTGTAGATGTGTATGTGTCAGTGTTTTTTGTGTGTGGGACTGTGTAGTGAGTGGGTGTTTATGTGTCTGTTGTTTGTGTGTGTGTCTGCATTTCACGTGTGCCTGTTCGTCAGCCTGTTTTACAGAAAATAAAAAAGGTTCACCCCACTGGTCAGAAAGTGTTTTTACTGGTGTGGCAAAAAAAAAAAAGTAGTCAACAGCTTATTACAGTAGTGCTGACATCTCTTTACATTGTGAGCTGATTTTTCAAAGTCTGTAGCTTTGTTTTTAGGTCAGTGTGGCCTAACGAGAGCAGTACCTGTTGGATGAACTGAAATGTGAGCTTTGTAGTCTTGGGATAGTTAAGATGGAGTGCATATGTGAGTCCAAACAGAATGCACATTGGTTTTGGCAGATCTTGAATGTTTCCCATCACGACTTCTCCCTCAATGATGATTTTCAACGAAGCTGGACTGAGATGCTGGGAAGATGTGGGCACAGCACTTTCACGCTCAATGAGAAGTATCCCGATGTCACGGAAAGAATCATCATCATCATCAGATTCCTTGATAAGAATAACAGAAGAGCACAATCATTACATTAGACTTCTCATTTGAAAAAAAAAAAAAAATTGAATCAATATACTATTAGAGTGTCATGTAGACAATTAAAAGAAAGCAAGAGCTTACGTACAACATTGAAGTATGACAAGGAATTGAGAATACTGTTGTGTTTGATTCCAAAACAAGATTTTTCTCTTGGATTCTCAACAAGATGACTATAATGCTCCTCATTGGTTGATCTGGTCCGTAACATCACACGTGGATCGCTTTTACTAAAGGCTGTTTGAGCAGAGGCTTTATCAATAAGACACATTCTGCAGTAATGGTTGGCACTGAATGACTCCACATAACCAAGAATTGAGTTCAGACCTAAATTGTCACCTGTTACTTGTGCTATGGTGCCATAGATCGGTTGATCAGCAAATTACATTTTCATTCCACTATTTTCTAGTATCTTCTATAAATGGAGTAAGAATTTTGTCAACTCCATACTTTTTTGCATCTTGGGAATGAAACAAAGAAATAAGATGGATATTCATCAGGGATGAGTTTAGACGTGGTGGTAAATTGCGGAGTGTGAAATATAAACATCCAAGCTTATGAATGCCTTGTTTCGATCCTAGTGGGTTCGATGTTTCAAAGTCATCATAATACACTTGAATTTGTAATGAATCTTTTGATTTTGAATATAATGGGTAATTTTGATAGTACTTTCCCTCACAGAAATCCTGATATAAGCTAATGACAGTGGCAGACTTATTAATTTGACCGCAAACTACTTTATTCTTGAAAATGAACTCCAACGTTTTTAACAGTGGTATGTAAATGAAAGTGTCATTTACTCCAGATATTTTGTTTCTCTTCGAGTCATATCTCACTCCTAAATGAATTTCAAGTGGTTCAACAACACCCCATTTTTCACTAAAATACTTTGTCCATTTAGAATTTGTGTTTAAGTCAGCAAACGGATTGAAAGCATTGTCAAAAACCTCCTCCACTGCACTTCTACTGGGATTATGAGCAGGCACTGCACTTTACACTTGTTCTTTAAGATTTGCATGAGCATCATTGACATACTCCTTCATGCTTTCAATAACTGATAAGACAACATTGTTAGCGACACCACTGCCATGTAACTTTGCTATGATTGAAGCACACATATCTTTTGTCTTATCTTTTGGCATTTGGGATGTTGAAGGTTGATTTGACATTTGGGATGTTGATGGTTGATTAGTTATATCTGGAATCATGCCAAATGCATCTTCTTGTGAGCTCTGTTCATCTAAATCTGACTGATGTGGTGTTTGTAAATCATTACTTGTCTTAAAAGAACTCTGAGAGCCATTTAAGTGCTTTCTAAAACCTGCATAACTGTTAAACTGCAATGAACATCCTTCTTGGGCACAAATAACAACAAATTTCTTGCCTGGGTATAACCCATGAAAAAACTTGAGGTACTGAATTAATGCACTGGGTGCATTGTGCATGGACCTACAAATATGACACCTATACATCTTTTTAGGAGCTTGTCTCTTCACAACACAAATCTTATAGTCTAAGAAATTAGACTTTCAACTAAAACAAACAAAGGGGGAAAAAAGTGCTGAAGTGCACCAAGTGCATTGTGCAAATACAAATGTGCATACACTGTTTATGAACATGGCTCTTAGCTCCTGTTCATAAACTTGGCTCTTAGCTCCTTCACCTTTGGACTCTCTTTAGTGGTGTCAACATCAATATTATAGACAGTTGTCTGGAGAAAACTGTACATGTTGCTGAGAGCATCATTGTAATCTACACTGAAAACGAAGTGCACTTTGAAGAGTTCATCAAACGCTGCCAATGACATGGTTCCCTGGCAGGGGATGAGCTTCTTGTCGATCACAACGTAGTAAGTGTTGATGGACTGCTTGCTGGTTCAAGCGGCAAGAAGGTATGGCTAGCAAGTTGCCTCCTGGCTCTCCAAGTATTTTTCAAGGCTCCGGCATGACTGTGGAGAAACTACATGTCAGGTTGAAATGTAGTATTGTCTTATGCTTCTAATCACAATCAGATCTGCACTAACCAGGGTTTCCACACATTTTCACAGACAAAATTTCAAAACTTTTCAAGCTTTTCACCCATAATACAATATCCATAACCTGGAGAAAGTTTTTGATGTCCTGAAGAAGATTTAGATGTCCTGGAGAAGATTTATGGAGAAACAGAGCTCTTGTGCCCATGAATAATGTAAGATATGCTAATTAAATTACAGACAACAAAATTCTATAAATTTTCCAAAACTTTTTGATTTTACTTTTCTGCATGACTTTTCCAGGCCTAGAAAATGACTTAAAAAATTCCACTGTTTTTCATGACAATGTGAAGCATGACTTACCTTGTGAAACACAACTAGATGTTCCATGGCCTGAGCTGCACTGATCTTGTCTTCTCTTTTTAGAGGGCTGAGGTGGCAGGATATGCAGGAGTAACAAGAGAGTTGCCATGTCACTGTCCCACTCTGTAGAAAGAGAAAAAAACTTGTGTATTAGTTTAATTTGTCAAATCATGTTTCTTTCATTTCAAAACTATGGAGAATTACATCATACAATCCCACTTTAGATAACAAAAACTCCTCATTAAGCACATGTATATAGGTTTGTGAATGACAATGCATTCAAATTCCACGTGTTACCTGGGCAGTCAGAGGCTTCGTCATTGTTCTGATTCCTGGCAGACCTCAGCAAACTCTGGATGACTGGGGTGGTTGTAAGGCTCTCAGCTTCTTTGATCACCTTCCTTTTAATGGATGGATGCCACTTTTCAAGCAGTTTGTCGGCTGTTTCTGGTCCAAAAATGAGGTTGAAATCTTGATTTATCTGCAGTGGCAGAGAAATGAAAGAACATGTTTTCTTAAATTTACATTTTTCAGATCACACGTTGCACTTAAATGTCTAATACTTACCAGCCCTTTAGTGTCCAGCAGCCTTGGAAAAACAGAGTATGTTATCTGACTCATCAGGATTGTGGATGAGGTGCTGTCTATACTCAAAGGTGTCCTTCATCTTCTGCAGGATTATTTCTCTGTCAGTGATGTGGCTCATCAAGGATATGATCTCTTGTGAACGCTCCTCATCCAACTGACCACCAATCTGAGGCAGCTCCCTCTTTTGTCCTGGACTGCCACCTCCTGCTGTCTGCAGGAGGTGGCGGGATTTTACCACCAAGACAGGATTTGACAGGGTTTTTTGTTGGAATGCATTATTTGAAAATGTTGAACTATCCATTTTTAACTATTCAGTGAAATACACTTTGTGATGTGCCTGAATCACATATGAGCAGAATGTTCATTTTATTTCATAAGGTTAACATGATTATGCTGTACTTCTTTGATTATCTGTAATAGAGATATATGCCTGGGTCAGACCAAAATATATCATTTCAAAACTGAAAAAAAAAAAAATAGTACTGCTACTCTTTAACTTTCTCTACACTTTGCTTTGTCTGTGTCAGATGTAACCAATTATACTTTTTATAATTTCAAAAGTGAAAAAAAATATTTCCACAAAGCCTCAGTTCGGTTCAATTACAGCTCTTTTGTGTTTTTATCCACATTTTGATGTACCTGTGGCATTCAGGATTTAAAAGGACAAACAATTAATAGACATTGCATGTCTTTTCATTAGGCTGAAATAATTCACATTGGTTTGAAATTTGTCATTACAATGTCTGGCCAAGCTTAAAGTCATGCTTTTGAAATCTGGCACAACTGAATTTTTAAATTGAATAGCCCTGGTGTACACAGTATATTAAAGACTAAAAAAGAAATTCATGACTTATACATCAACATAGCCAAAGTTATCCAAAAAAAGTATATGTTTCTGTATAAATACATTTAAAATTTTATAAAGGAATTTATTGATATAATTCAAAGAACAATTCAAAGTTAGGTATGTAATCCAAATAAGACTTACATATCCCTTTCTGGAGAGGGGATCTTTCAATGCAGGGAACAAGGTAACAATTCTCAGTGCGTATTTCTCTTTAGTGGTTCGCTGAGGGATTCTCCTGAAAAGAAAAATAAAGTTGATTCTTGTTTGTTTACCCAGCTATACCAATTACGCATCGGTGCTTTAAAAGGGTGGAATAATACTATTACTTAAGTAATGTTTCTTATTACTATAATTGCTGCCTTTTCTCCAATCTCACTCAAGCAAAAAGAAAAAGAAAACAAAATAATGTCGGTGCCGATATGTAATTGACCGGCAGATGAACGTGCGACGTGCGTAAGGGTCCGAGGTCCCGCCCAACGCTGCTTGCAGCTTTATTTATTTTTTATTATTGCTGTTTAAAAGCTACTATAAAAGGTTATTTAAAATATGGCGGTTGTTCTACAGTATATGGCCAGAATTCTAGAATATTAAGGGCGGTCCAAAAAACTAGCATAAACTCTAACCCTTTCACAATTTATTACTAGGAAAAAAACATCAGTAATCAGGCCCTACCGTACCTAAATAGTTATTCACAATCGTTTAAAAACAAAATAAGTTTAATAGCTGTTAACTACCTAACCCTTGTATTTTAAACTTGCCCTTCTGTCTCAACCATATGTCCTGCAAGAATGTTAATCATCTGCCTTCTTCTACTGTCACTGAGAGGCCAATTTTGTGCTCAACAGCCCTGTCCATTCATGGAATATAAAGGTTTATTTTTTGTTAATTTACCATTGTTGTCACCGTCCTGGATGATGAAGCAAATCCCATTCTGTGGGGCCAAGTCTGCAAACACAGATTCATCCACCTCGGTTCCCGAATCATCTTCCACACAAATCTTGTCCACAAGGATGGAGAACTTCTCTTTCACTAAATGATTAGTTAAAATACCACATGGTTATTTGTTTAAATCAGAAAAAAGTCCAGTCAGTTAAAATGACTGGTTAGTCATATACAAATCGGGACAATTACCTTCAGAAATGAATTCTTCATAATCAGCAGCTTGTAATTTTATGTATTTCTTGCAGTCTTTGTACTGCACCTTAATTAGCATCTTGCAATCTTCAGCATGATCCTGCAGAAAAATTACATTTTTTTTTTAGATAGTCCTTCAGCTGTCATTTATTTCTCTCTCTCTTTTTTAATCACCTATACAAAAGTGTGAAACTTTCACTACACTCAAATGGTCTCTGATGGACAAAAATATACTTTTTGTAACTGAAGCTGTTGGATATGAAAATGTCTTTCTGCCTGACGGGTGTGGAACTTATCATACTGCTCTTCACACTTCTTATGATGACTGCAGTATCTTTGTATCCTGTCAAACAAACGCACTGAAAAATACAATATTCCAGTTATCTAACAAATTATCAGCCGATTATTAATAATAATAATAATAATAATAATTAATTTTGATTAATTTTACTTTTAAGAGTAGTTTTAATGCAAAATACTTTACTTTTACTTGAGTAATATTGTTCTAAAGCATGTGTCAAACTCAAGGCCCGCGGGCTAAATGTGGCCCACCACGTCATTTTATGTGGCCCGCGAGAGCTTAAAAGGTCTGATTATCTTATAATAAATAAGTCAAAAGCTTTGACCATATGCATTGACCATAAACTACATTTCCCATAATTCATGCCGATCATGTTACCCGTGAAGTGACGGCATCCCGCCACTAGATTGCAGTGTTTCCACATCAGTGCCATTTTCCGAATTAAGAAATACAAACAATGATCCCAAAATGTCCAGGAAGAGAAAAATTGATACAGATGGAAGGCTGTTTCAAGAAAGATGGGAGGCGAATATATGTTTGTGCTTCAAGGAGAAAAACCGTTATGTCTTTTGTGTTATGAGGCAGTGGCGGTTATCAAAGAGTACAATCTACATCGGCATTTTGACACCAAACACGGAGCTAAGTATGCCAAAGTGAGCCTTCAAGAAAAACAACAAATGGTGCAAGAATTAAAAGGCAAATTGCGATCGCAGCAGGACGTGTTCAAGAGAGCCACAACCAAAAACAATGCAGCAGTGAAAGCTAGCTTTATTGTGGCTGAAGAAATTGCCCTCACTGCAAAGTCTTTTTCAGAGGGTGCATTTTTTAAGCTATTTGAGTTATTTAACATTAAGGAGTAGTTGCATTTATTTTACATTACATTTAGTTACATTTAGCTACATTTATACTGCCTCAAAGTTACATCTGGCCCTTTGAGGGCAACCATTATGCTGATGTGGCCCTCGGCGAAAATGAGTTTGACACCCCTGTTCTAAAGTAACAATACTCTTGAGTACAATTTTTGGCTACTCTACCCACCTCTGATCTTGAGGGATATTAATCTAACTTATGCTATTACATGAACATTGTAGAAACTTTTAACCTTAAATTTTCACTCCAACTTCACTTACCTAAAGGCTGAGAACATACGTTGGAGCTCTTATGGTCCTGTTGATTGCTAGTGCTACAAATCAAAATAGACAACGTTAATTGCATAAGTAAAAGAGTGATATGTGCGTCAGTGTTATTTTAAGATTTGAATTAAGACACAAACAGCTTCAACAGAGTTATACTAGTTTATGTTACCATTTATTTACCGTGTGTCGAAAGACTAACCAAGCACTAACGTTAACATAAACATAAGTGACACGTGCATGCCTTGGCATGTCTGCTTATGTACGGCATCGGTAATTCGTTAGTAAGAGAATAATATCGCCATTTTCCTGTATTTGAAATATTGAGCCAACACAAACACATTTTTGTGCAAAATATCAATCAAACAGTGAGATATATCGACGTGATACTCACCTGTCGCTTGCGTGGTGTCTTCTCATTGCGAGTATGCGGGGGAAAGAAAATGGCTGCCGTTTCAATTTCTACCGGAAGTGTGCCTCACCAAATGCCCGGATGTGAAAACCACACCCGCAGGTGTTGGATACCGTTAACTCTATACTGTTACGTCCACATTAATATGTTTTCTCACTACCACGGAGTTCATTGTATCAGAATCAACACCACAACCTCAACACTTCACTGTAAAACAGCCTAACACTAGGATTTTGACTCCAGTGATTTTGCTGTGCAGGAAATTACTGATGTCAAGAACAGATGCAGCATTTCATCAGATGAATTAAGACACAAATAGATACAACAAACTATTTCTCAGTTTACCTTACAATCAGAAAAATCAGGGTCACTTCACAAAGATGAAGCACATACTGGGAGTAAGCACTAAAACATGTACATGTAAGACATAACACACAGATAGGTCATAGATTGTGGTTAACCAACATTTTCACCATGATGAATTCACCTTATGAGGCGCATATTTCCATCTATATGCGACAGGCTGTTGGGGTAAGGTGCATGATACACCCGTCTTGCCAGCAGTGCTGCTCCATCTCCTAGCAGTTTACCTTAGCCAACATCTTGTGCCCTGCATCGTGGAACCAGCAATCCATCTGCGCGTAACAAGGCTCTCATCATCTAAATTAGTAATAATGTTACTAAATAATAAAATTTTATGTTCGGCGGCTATAAAAATCTCGAATACAGTAAACCATCAATTACCATCCAAAGTTTGGATACAGGCCTTGAAGTCTTCTTACATGACATTCAAGTTCTTTCTATTGCAGAAAATCTAGTTCTCACTGGTATACCAAGCAACTTCAACCTCTTATACAAAAATGAGGAGGAGCATCCCAAAATTTTTGCGATTCATTTGAGTTTTTATTGTCTATACCTTTGCGATTAATTAATTTAAATCACAGTTTGAGGAATTTCATAATTAACTTGACTTTGATTATCACAAGAGCTTATTTAAATGTTTTCATTTCTTACTTTTTGAGTTTCAAACCAGAATAATCAGGTTGGTAGAAAGCCAGCTGTTTATCCAACCATAGCCCAGATTATTAGCCAAATATTTGTCAGGCCGAGACTCAAAGCAGGACTCAGATGCAGAGATATTAGGAAACCAAAGGCTTTTATTGAATTCACTGGAGACCTCAGACAGAGTGACAAACCAATGGCTATGAAAAAACTAGACACTAGACTCTGAATCTAAGGAACAAAAAACACTCCAGGAGGAGGAAAAAGGTACTAATCAAAAGAAACCAACTGATAAAGACAAAACCCTCCGTACAGAGGAAAGTCCTGACTATATAAAAATAAACCAAAAAATAATCTACTCACGCTACTAAGCGGAGGATCTAAAATAATAAATAACTGGCTACATGAAATGAAAATCACTCTTAACGAGGAAAAACAAAGATGTATGAAAATATGCTAAGGTAAGAACTACAAACAAAAAAAAAAAAATCACTCTTAATGAGGAAAAACAAGGGGCTATGAACTTTAGCTAGGGCAAAATTTACAAACAAAAAATCACTCTTCTCAAGGTACAGAAAGCTTACTTTGGCGACTACTGTGGCTGTGGACATGGACAAAGGCTCGGGTGCAGGACGAGGACGAAGACACTCTGGCACAAGACAAGGGGAACACAGACTATTTAAACACATGGAGGGAAATAGGGGACAGGTGGAAACACTTAGGGCAATCAGACTGAGACACATGAGGAAGGGCAAGTGACCTGAAACGAGAGGAGAATTACTTTTCAAAATAAAACAGGAAATGACAGGACAAAACAAACCCAGGACAAGACAACCTCACTACGGTGTGACAATATTGAATATTCCCCAAACTGGTCCCAATACATTCCAGTTTACTTTATGTACTATTTAATTTATTATTAAGGTATTATTATTATTATTATTATTATTATTATTATTATTGTTGTTGTTGTTGTTGTTGTTGTTATTATTGGTTTGTTTGTTTGTCTACAGCTCATTTCACCAGTTTGATCATTTCTGTTACTGTATAATTATTAATATCAAACGTTAAATCATGTTTTACAGTGCAATAAACTCCCCTGAATGAATTCAATCGGCTGAAAACCCTCCATTTTCAGCTAAAGTGACTCCAGAGATCAGTGTTCTGAGACCATCAAGACTTCGTTATAGGTCCTCAAGCGTGTCCTCTCAAGTGAACAAAGCTCTCCTTCCCCACAAATTTCTTAAGTATGAGCTTGTTCTATTTCATGGCATTTTCTAATTATCTTATCCACAACAGCAACCGCATTTTTTCTGCTAACATTATTCAAATGATTTGTTTGCTGGGCAAATATCCAGTTAATTTGAGCCAATATCTAATAGGAAGCCTTGCATGAGCAACGTCATGCACAACAATTCTGATGAGTAAAAGCGACGTTTGCAACATCATTAACTTTAATTCTGCCTAGTTAAAACTGAATTACAGATATCTGTAATTGTCATTTGGGATGTGTGACGAGTCGAATGTTGTTTTCAGTGACGTCATTGCAGATATCTGTAATTCTTTGACTAGTCAAAATTGAGTTATGGCCCAAGAGTCTGAGGAGGGGGATGCCCACTCTCCAACTTCCCCTAGCCCAAAACCTTCATTTACATGGCAATGGATTACCCAGAATGATCCTGACCTGCAGCCTCAACCTATTGAGATTCCACTCCCACAGAGAGGAAGAGGTACAGGGGCTGCACCGCATGAGGCCTTCTAACAGGCAGTAACTCAACGACAAACGTCGTTGCTACCAGCAGCTACAACATCAGTTGCAGGAGTTGGCCCTGGACAAGGATCTCTTTGCCCACCACTTAAGAGTCTGTCTCGACGTCTTGAGTTCTACCGAAGTCTGAGAGGGACTGGCCTGACTGGCCTACTTCCCAACACCAACAAGCCACAGTGAACTGTGGATCATGCTAAACATGACTCACCATGGACTATATCCATACACCACTCCCATGGACCATATCATCTTGTGAACTTCCACAATTACACACACTGAGCACAATGTTTGAAGAGCACATATTGCACTATGTTTAATGAAACACACTTACACTAGACATTATATATGTATTACACTTGCACTGCATGTTATATGCATCAAAGTTACTGGATTTTGAACTTGCACTGGATGTTAAGTTCTAATGCACCCAAAATCTAAAATCATCTCAATCACTTAAAATTAATGTTTACTGTGAAATGTACCAAGCCACCCCCATAGGTGGTATTAATTCCTATAATCCAAGCTTGCTAAGATTATATAGTATGAACACCATGATTTAGAATTTGCTCTCATTGATAAAGGGGCACCAGTCCTCAGGGAGGACAAAAATGAATTATTTCTTTGATTAAAGTGATCAATGGATCTCTAGTCTCTACCTTAAAAGAACACAACAGGTCAACGAGTGAGTGTAAATCATAGATTTGTGAAAACTGAATGACCAGTGCCAACAGAAGGAGGACCTCATGTACAGAGCAGCCCATTTGTTTCCATTCATCTGGTTGTGGAGAAGGGAGACTGCATGGACATCCTTAGTTCTCAAATGGGCTGTGATGATGATGCTAGAAAACCACTCCCAGTTCAGCTTCTTCTGATGAAATGACAGACTAATTGTTGATTAGTTTGTTTATCATACTCTGTCTTTAGTATTCACAGGTTCAGTTTCTTACCTGTTGTTGACAGGTGATGGTAGCAACACTTTTAAGAACAGAATTTATAAATATTAAACTGTGATTAAGTGATGGATCAACTCTAGCACTGCCACCACCTCCACAGGTGAAAGTATTTACCAATTGACATCAGCAGAAACATGTTTAAAAGAACGTAGTAAATTGATTAATTAAATACTGTATTGTACAATTTACAGTCAACTGTAACTATTTAAAAAAAATACACCTGTGGATGAAGTTAAAGCTGAATTTCACTGTCATATGTAAGTTTGCATAACAAAAAGAAGTAGTTGCAACAGTGTAACAGATTTTTTAGTAACAAGTATAATCATACCCACTATGTTCATTGTGTTCAGGTACTGCAACTTTAAAGCACATTCTGTCAGGCTGTAAGGTTAGTCTGTCGCAAGGCAGGTATACGTGGCGACATAACCAGGTTTTAAAAAGCTTAGCTGCAGGAATTGAAGAGTTACGGAGGCAGGCAAATTTAGGAGGGCCTAAAATAAAGAGAGTTGCAATCAAGTTTGTTCAAGAGGGAGAGAAAGTTGGTAAGACAACGAGGAGGCAAGACAGTTTAGAGGGTGCTTGTGATTGGGAAATGCAGGTAGATTTAGGAGGAAAGCTTGTTGTTCCCCAGGAAATAGCCAGTACAAAGCTAAGGCCTGACATAGTCTTGTGGTCTAGGAGTAGAGCTGACTGTTCCTTGGGAGGCCTTAGTTGAAGAAGCATATGAAAGGAAAAAGCTCAGTTATGTAGAGTTAGGGGCAGAAGCAGAGCAGCGAGGATGGAAAGTGGGGAGGTAGAGCACAGCCTAATCCGGCAGGGGAGAGTTTAGCTCAAAAAGGCATCTCTCCTTGACTCTACCTCCCTCATTCAAAATGGCCGCCACTTTCTCCAACTGTTTAGGGGAGTTTTTGTTTGCTGAATCTGCTAGTGTGTTTGTCCTAGTTGATGATAGTGTTGTTTGTGGTAGCATAGGCAGGATAAAGGAGAAAATAGTCGTGGTGTGAGGAGCAGTGATGGCTGCATCAGGGGAGTGACTCTGGGACGCCAGTGATCACTGTCTAGCCTCCTGGAGGTGTCGTGGGACCAACTAGACGAAACACTGGTGAAAGGAGGTTCCCACCTGATGACCCCAAAGACGTGTTAGTTATGACTGCTCATTAGTCTGTATAGCTAAATTAATAGTTATCATAGGACATGTTAAGCTTAGGGAGCTATTCACTGAGTCTGGTCCATTTTCTGTAGCACGAGTTTCTTGTGTTTACCTTAAAAATTATTCATCATGAGTCCTAATGTGTGAGACAGTTAATATTTATTTGCGCCATTAACAATCTCCCTTTAAATAAGCGATGCTGTTGGAACAGCACATTGATATTAACTACAATGGCTGAGGACTATAAAATATGAACTCTGATGTTTTAAACTATTGACAATTTGTTACAGCTACAGTGGAGTCCAAAAGTCATGTGATTTTATGTCTGACATGGGGCAGAGAGTGTAATAAGACAGTGAGGGTGTAGGGAACAAGGAAGAGGACACTGCAGGAGGAGGTGGTGCAGGGCCTCCATGATTGCTGCAAGAGGTTAAACAGTAGGTGTCCCCAAAGATCAAGACCTTAGCTGGATGGAAAAAAACATTATAATAGAGAGAAATCATCAATATCATATTGTAGAATATAGAGAAATAGACAAAGGAAACAGCACTCTGATCAGATGATCACACAGTTATCTGAAAATACATTATACCCTCAGCTTAGTTGTAATAGTCTGCTGAACTGTTTTAAGTTAAATAACAATAGAATATACTTTGGTGTCATTGTGCAGGTGAACACGTCATGATGGTTCTCAGCTCTCAATAATCAATAATGAAATGAATTAGAGCTGCAAAACTAGCTGACTAACACTTAACCGAACTTAATATGAACAAACACGACATGTCCGCTGATCTGCTATTTAACAGCATGTAGAGACATGACAGTTAACTGTAATAACGCTATTGTTTAGTCACTGCAACGTACTGACATTGACAACCCGCTATCACTGTTAATGTAACCCAATGGTTATCCAGCCAATCTGTTATTCAGTGGCAAGAGGCACACTGTCTCTTTAAGAGTTACAGCAGTAAGCCCTGCTTTACGGCTGTAGAGCAGCAACCTCAGAGCAGGAGAGTTCGCGGGTTTACACTTGATTTATGCTGAGGGGAGAAGACATGGCCGAGCTGTAGTCAGTCTGTTATTCATCTTTCACATCAAATCATCGCTTCTTATGCTGTTTTTCCTGCTAGGTGAGCACACATATTGAAGCTATGTGATTGTGCTTGTGTTGTAAAAAGAGGTTGCTGGTGTAGGTGTAAACATGTATGTGTAAATGTACATTTTTCGATGTTAGATGCTACTCGCGAGCTAACCGCTAATTCATAGCTGAGAACAAGCAGGCTGTAAACGAGTCACTGTAGTGATTTATTTGTTTATGTGTGTGTTTAATATTGTAAATATTGTATTGAGTTTAAAACTTTTACACTTGATTTATGCTGAGAGGGGAGAAGACATGGCCGAGCTGTAGTCAGTCTGTTATTCATCTTTCACAAAAAGTCATCTCTTCTTATGCTGTTTTTCCTGCTAGCGTGGGTGGACCGGAGCCAGAGACCGCAGTTGTCGTAGGACTTGTCACCAGCCATCATCCAGCTTTGCTCATGGATCACTTGAGTATCAGAAACTATTTCTATAGAGCTCTAAAGTATTTTTTTTGGGGTACCCACATTTTTTTGTTTCCTTTGCTGCGAGTTTTATTTTACTCCTGGACTAAGAAATACCAAATTGCACGGCAATTTGTGGAGAGGATTAACTTTTCATTATCCAAGAACAAAGGGACTGATTTACTTTTGATACATACTGGAAAAAGAAAAGAAAAGACTGATGGAAAGAGACATTACACACGATTTTGAATTGTGATATTTCATTTATATTGTTGACATCTATTTGTGTTATTGGATTAAGTCAGATACTTTGAGTGATTATGTCACTGAAATGAAAGAACATATTTTGAGTTAAACAAACATTCACTGGTTTAAAGGGAAGGTACGTTCCAGTCCATAAAATCTTTTATTTTATTTTATTGGACTTAGGTAGCATACTACTGCCAGATCCAGACTAAATTCCCACTGAGTACATTTAAATCTCATCTTTGTTTGTTGTTATTGAAAGAGGGACAAATTGATACTTGGTTACATTAACACTAAGTTCGGTAATGTAACCTTGCTGCAGAACAAATTTTAAAACACATTATAACATGTTTTTCCCTTGGTCTATGGTTTTAATATAAGCAGTTACACCACATAGTTAGCTTAAACACAGTAACTTCAGCTTCTCCTCATATATGTGATATTTACCAAATATGTATATGTATGAAATTAGCTTCTAAGATTATTTTAACACTAAGATATAAAGTTTACCTTGAATTATGAATGCTAACTGAGTTAGCAGTGACATCATAGCGCACATCCAGGAGCCTGCTGCGTTCAGGTAGCCGGAGCAGGCGGGCGCAGTTTTGCCAACTCCTCAGTAAGGAAAGTAGCTATTGGCTGTCCTAAAAGTCGCTAGAAGCAGCTAAATGACGTCATCACCCAATTTGCATAATTGGCTATTTGCATGTAATTGTAATAGACACAGTAGGGGAGAGGAATACCATCATGGGAGAGACAAAAAGTGAGTAAAAAAAACACCCTAAATATGTTTAGAACTTCAAATGAACTTTCTTCTGTTGATTCTTATTTTTGTTTTTTTTTAATTTTGCCATTGAAAAAAGCCATCACTTCTCAAAATAACTTCATGACTTTGATGCTTTGTCTAGACCCACATTACATAAATCAATTTCGTCCTGTATTGTTAAATGTTAGAATATCAAATTTAATCAAAAGACTGTTATGTGGGGTGGAATTGCTAGTTCTACGTCCAACCCTCCTCCTTTATCCGGGCTTGGGACCGGCAAAGTGACCCAAAAGACACACTCTGGCAGAGTTACTTAGGTTGTTTTTTTTGGGGGGGGGGTTGTGGTGTGGGTCTCCTCTGCTTTGACTGCAGCTGGGACTGCTGTGCGAGGCTCCTGTGAGACTGACCGCCTGTGAGTGCTTTGGGACGGGGGAGGGGCTCACGGCAGCACCCGCTGCTCGTTGAGGACAGTAACTGCAGAGCGATACGTGCTTTCACGTCAGTCTCCAAACACCAGAAAAGTCTCCAATAACACCAGAAAAAGTCGCCAAGACGATTTGGAAAGTTGCCAGATTTAGCGAGAAAGTCGCCAAGTTGGTAACACTGGGCGGGCGTGCAGTGTCCTCTGTTCTCGTGGTCACATCGAGTCAGATCCACCCCTCACTCCTCCCCAGCTCCACCCTCTTCTCGAAATATGGTTTCTTCCGGTTTCAGAAAACCAAAATGGCGATGGCCAAAACGAAAACTCCTGCCTCAGAAACGGCAGTTCACAAACCAATGGGTGACGTCACGGTGGGTTGCCACTTGTAAATAAAGAAGTTTATTGACTAGACTACTATCTACAGAGTAACAGACAACGGACAAACGAAAAAGTGCCATGGCTAAAAGCTAGGAGCTAAGAGCTGTTGCTAAGAGCTAATAACTAGCAATGTGTGAAATTATCACGACTGTTTAATCCCCTGGGGGCTGGCACACGTTTCAGGGGCGTCACCTCCTGTGTTTCAACTTGGAGAAGAGATTAATTTTCCATGGAACCTTTGAATTGTTTAATTCTAGAGTTTACCTATTACTCGCACATCTGTCCTTCACCATGACCAAAAAATAATATGAAACAACATATAAACCTAATGGCACTAATATTTACAGACAGGAATAATACAAGTGTGGATTTAATATTACATCCTTCAAAACCTGAAATGAATCATAATACAAGTGGTTAACTTATCCTAAATGTGGATTACACAGCAGTTCTTTGACTATACTACCAGTAATAGTATGGACATTCTGGATGTCATGTAGTGTATGTTACCTTGTGTGAAGGATGCTGACAGTATGGCCACATGAAAGACATTGTCTAAAGTCTTCATGTTACATTTCAACCACTCTATCAGATAGAAACCTGGGGATTATTACATAGAAACATTACATGCTTTACAGAACAGTTAGATAATGCATTTCATATTCTTCCTCAGATCTGTGTCTGTTGGTTGGAGCATTCTGCTGGTCACTACTCAGGATTGGAATGTTGGTTGTAGTTTATCTAAAGTGGGGAAAGAGGAAGGGGGGTTGGTTTGTGTGTGTGTGTGTGTGTGTGTGTATTCATGCATAGCACAGAGAGGCCAGGATTCACACCTTAGTGATAATCAGTCCTTTTGGTGTTACTTATCCTATAAGGTAAACTGTTTTATTCAGGGTTTTACTGGTTTTAATCCCCTGGCCTGTTTGTTGTGGAGAGCGGGAAACCTCTGTGGATAATTCAACTGCTGGTGGAAACCTCCTAAACCACTGACACTGAAGGAATCAAACCAGAAGAAACTAACAACAGAGGTGGTGAAGACAACAACTCCCATGATCTCACGCTACATCACGACGTCACCCAACGCCATCTGTTACGGCCGCCGCTCTGGCCATTTTTGTTGTGTCTGGTTTTCCTGTCTGCCAGGCTGCCTGCCGAGCTGCCTGCTCCGTCTACCCAGATGCTCCACCCTCTCTGGCCTGATTGGTGCGGCCTGTTTGCAGCTGGCCAATCCCTGCTGCCCAATCAGGAACCACCAAACCCCGGCCATCCTGTCAGTCCGGGCGGCTGACTGTTGGTGGCAGCTCACCTTGTTGTTTTGTTGGAGTTTGTGGATTTAAGAGAAAGCGAAATATAACAGCTATTGGTAGCTTGTTTTGTTTTTAGTCCCGCCTGTATTCTTTAAAACCTGGAAGTGGGGCCAGGGTTAGACTTTCGGTTAATAACTGACTAAACTACTGATTCCTCCACCTGTACACACTGCTTTTGTTACATACACTAGGTGCAGGGGTGCTGTTTCTGTTGTGTTTTTTGGTTAGTTTTGGTTTTTAGTTAGCTTTGGTAGTCAGCCTGTGTTTTTCCTTTTACTGTGAATTAGTTAAATAAGAAAACGTATTAGCTCCTAGAGAGTCCTCCTTTTGTTATATTCTGTTTTTGATTTGAACAGCACCCACCATTCCTTGGTTTATTTTGTCCCCGTTAACCATTACCGCTACGAATTTATGTTACAATAAACAACTCTACACCTGTCAACAACTGGGTTTTGTGTTGCTTCGCTTTCCCCTGCGAGCCGGGTTGTAACACCATCTTTTGTCATTGTTTTGATTGAGAGAGAAGGTGTAAGTAGACTAAAACATATGGTACAGAGATATTTAAAGAACAGATCAGATTTAGATTTAACACAACCGGTCTTCATTTAAATCCAGATTTAAAAGCTGAGACACCCACTTAGTGAAGAGTGTCAGGCCTTCCTCTGTTACTAATGACAGTGAAGTTAAACTCACACTGTTTTACACCGACATGATTAGGTATAAACAGTGAGTTGCTAGCCGTCATGCTAACTGGTAACAGATATGTAGCTTTAGCTAGTTTTTTCACCAGTGGAAAAGGAGCTTCACTTTGCGTCTGTTAGAAATCTAACTGAGTTCTAACAATCACACACAGAGACAGAGCCCAGTTCATATCCTCCCCATGTTTACTGAAAATATATGAAAATAGCTCTTCAGTTTCAGCCCTCTGTACAGATGAGGTTTAGGTCACTTGACACGTTAAAGTCCATATTCTGAGGAAAAAATGACAAGGAAATAAAAGTGAAGAAATCACAGTCAAATCATAGTCAGATAGTTTTTTTCTATGTGTATCAGGTCCAGTCTTCAACAGTCTGTGATACAAGTGATTTCAGGAGTGATAATAGGAAGAGTCTTTGAATCATCCACAACGGAAGTTATCAGTGTGTGATTAATACTGAGGTGAAATAAGAGGTTTTCTGAGACTGAGCTGCATCACGAGATGACATCCTTCACAAGAAGCTCATCACGGTCCCCTTCTTCCCAACCTGGAGAGGCTGCAGCGCATGGAACTGAATCACAATCCTGTCAATCAGAACAAACAGTCAATCATTCTAAGACCACAACACAATACAGATGAAGATCCTTCACAGGGGTGTAGCTGGGATTTGTGATGAGGGGGAGCCCCTTTCCAGTGAGGTTAGGGGTGGGTATGGGTGGGGGGGTTTCTGCGAGACTATATCTTGAGTAGAAAATAGTTCCAGTGAAAACTGCAGACACTGTTTTAGCCGCTTTTCGTAAAAGTAACTATTACTCACACATCTGTCCTTCACCATGACCATAAAATATTATATGAAACAACATATAAACCTAATGGCACCAATAATGACAGACAGGAATAATACAAGTGTGGATTTCATATTAGATCCTTCAAAACCTGAAATGAATCATAACAAGTGGTTAACTGATCATAAATGTGGATAACACAGC
Organism: Seriola quinqueradiata; assembly: GCA_002217815.1. Lineage (NCBI taxonomy): Eukaryota > Metazoa > Chordata > Actinopteri > Carangiformes > Carangidae > Seriola > Seriola quinqueradiata. The sequence goes on from BDMU01000323.1 coordinate 73,222, forward strand.
AGTTCTTTGACTATAATAGTAATAGTATGGACATTCTGGATGTCATGTAGTGTGTGTTACACCTTGTGTGAATAATGTTGACAGTATGGTCACATGAAAGACATTGTCTTTAAGTCTACATGTTACATTTCAACCATTCTATCGGATAGAAATCTGGGGATTGACTTTATCAATTACCCCGAACTAAATTTAGACCCTGGTTCCTGTGGTCGAAACGCACATAGTTCCTCAAAAGGTTCCTAGGGAAAGTTCCTGCGGTGGAAATGCGGCTTTTGTGTGTTGTTCAGAGTAACAATGACACACACAGATCTCTCAGAATGAATCATCTCTGCAGAGACATCTGAAGCTCTGTTACAGTGTCCCCGTTCACATCTGGTATTAACATCTCTCTCAGGTGATCCGATCACCAGTGGACAGCTCTATGCTCAGGTGTGAACGCAAGACACATTGAGGGCACATTTGAAATCCAATCACTCAGACCACATTCAGAGGTGGTTTGGACCACATGCAACCACATTCTTTTTGCATTGTGAACGTAATGGTGTGCTGTACCACATTGAAGGACCGCCTACTCTACTGATGTCCTCCGAAGGACCATCTACTCTCCACTGACAGCTTTCACTCTGGCCAAGACAAATCACCGTGACCAGCAGGGGGGGGCTGTTGGTCAAAAGGTGTGTGTGTACATTATGAAGTGAGCACTTGCTGAGCGTCCAGTAGATTAAGAGCAGGCTTGTTATCCAGCAGCTGTGCAGACTGTGCCTGTGCTGCGGCAGTACATTGATGTACAGTATGTGTGCAGCAAGAGCTCACCTGTCTTCAGTCAGACCCAGTTCTCTGGTCAGAAACTCAAAGATCTTGGCGCTGTGCTCCTTGTTCTTCTCAGCAGTGTCAGTCACACCAATGGCAGACACCGACAGCATCACGCAGGGAGAGCAGGAGCCCGCCATCAGCATCGGCAGCCCGGGGGTCACCACCACGTTCATCCTCTGGAAGACAAGCACCATGAGCGTGGGGGTTGCGGTGGGGGGGGGGTCAGATATGTGTTTATGTGCAGGATATTGTCAATGGTAAGTGAGCTCATTGAGCATAATTAAATTCCCCCGGTCATTCTGACCGTTGCACTGAAAGGACACTGGAAACCTCTTTTCTACACAGAGGCTCTAAGCCTGAGACCACATTAAAAACACAGGAAGTGATAAAAATGAAATATTGAAGCATCTGCACTGATTCTAGGTCAGTGATCAACGTTCAGAAAATTTTAGCTGCTTAGTACAAAAGCTCAGATTTCCATGAGTTGTATCTCTGCCACTGAAGCAGGTGTTCAGGTAACTCTCAGGTGGATCTGATCAACTCATTCACCTGTTTCCAGCAGATAATTAATCACTCAGCAGAATTGTGATTGTGGAAAAATCAAATCAGAACTAAGTCAAAGTTTCACAAGTCAAATTCTTCAGAGACAGACTCTGCCCTTTGGTTTGCAGGATTCGTACTGATGCAGGATCATGACCCAAACACACCTCAGAGACCAAGGAAGAACAGACCAGTGAAGACCAGAGAAGACCAGGGAGGACCAGGAAAAACCAGAGAAGACCAGGGAAGACCAAAGAGGACCAGGGAAGACCGGATAAGACTGGAGAAGACCAGGAAAGACCAAGAGAAGACTAGGTAAGACCAGAGGGGACCAGGGAAGACTAGAAAAGAATAGAGAAGACCACAGAGCACCAAGAAAGAACAGAGAAGACCAGGGAAGACCAAAGAGCACCAAGAAAGAACAGAGAAGACCAGGGAAGACCAGAGAAGACCAGGGAAGACCAAAGAGGACCAGGGAAGACCAGATAAGACTGGAGAAGACCAGGAAAGACCAGAGTAGACCAGAGGGGACTAGAAGACCAGGTAAGACCAGAGAGGACCAGAGAAGACCACAGAGGACCAGAGAAGAACAGGGAAGACCAAAGAGCACCAGGAAAGACCAAAGAAGACCAGGGAGGACCAGAGAAGAAGAGAAAAGGAGATCAGCAGCAGGTCTGAGTCTGTTCACCTGATCACAGATTATGAATGAGTCTCCTCATAGTCACTGAATTAACCCTTGCGCCCTCCTCTGGCATTTTTGTACATTTTTTGCAAGAGCTTTTCTTTTTAGTAAAACTTTTACTCTTACATGTCTTTTATACTCTATTGATGCATTTTGCACCCTCTGGACACCTTCATGGCAAAAATGTACACGTACAAAAACTGCTATTAAATCATCATACATCAATATTTTTTTCTGCTTTTTTTTTTCACAAATCACTTTAACAACTTCAAAATTGCTCAAAACTACCAAGCATTCAATCATTTTCAGGATTTTAACCCTTTAAATGCCAGTTTAATTATTTGAATTATTAATTATAAAAAAAAAAAATTCATTGTTTTCCATATAATAAATAGTAGGGGGATGAAGCATTGGTGGTGATTAGAGTCTTGGATATGTCAAAGATTAGCAACAAAGTTGATTGGATTGCATTAGTATTTTTTATGTAGTGCCAGATACTCCCTCTGGATACCTTCGTGGTCAAAAATGCCTCATTGACTTCCATTAAAACCAAATTTTTTCATCTCACTGCCATTGCAGTATAAAACCATGCATTCTGTAATGTCTGCATTTCATTTTGAAGAAAAGTAGTGATATTTGACATTTTTACTGTATTCCACCAGATTCAACCATTTTCCCATTGAAGGCTGATTCATTAAATTGTTGTATTTTTGCCAGGGGGCCCCAAGAGTTTTTTTTTGTGTGTGTGTGTGTGTATGTGTGTGCGCGTGTGAGAAAGTGTGTGTGAATCTGTAAGTACGCACTGATCATTTCAGGGGTGAAAAAATGGCATCTTTTGAGGGATGTGTTTCATGTGTCTGTAAAGAGGTGCTTGAGTAAAAACATGGCCTCCTGCACTTGCTGTACTCAAAAACAAAAACAACTGTTAATGTGTATATGCACCTGGCTGCTCGACCAGAAGGCGAGGTGTGTGCTGGTTGTGCACAGGCCTAAAAAAGAGGTCTTCCACCACCTGCACCAAGTGTGCAATTGTAGAGAGCACCAGGTCACATGCTGCAGGACCTGCTGGTCTGCTGCTGGAAATTAACTAAACTAAACACACACAGACACACACACACACAAATCACTCTTTGGGCCCCCTGGTAGTCACACGGCTCCATAATATAACTGGCAAAAATACAAGAATTTCATGCAGAGGCTTTCAATGGGAAAATGGTTGAATCTGGTGGAATACAGTAAAAATGTCAAATATCACTACTTCTCTTCAAAATGAAATGCAGACATTACAGAATGCATGATTTTATACTGTAATGGAAGTGAGATTAAAAAATGTGGTTTTAATGGAAGTCAATGAGGCATTTTTGACCGTGAAGGTGTCCAGAGGGAGTATTGTTTTTTTTTGTAATAAATAATGAAATAATTCAAATAATTACACTGGCATTTAAAGGGTTAAAAACCTGAAAATGATTGAATATTTGGTAGTTTTGAGCAAGTTTTAAGTTGTTTAAGAGATTTATGAAAAAAAGCAGAAAAAAATATTGATGTATGATAATTTAATAGCAGTTTTTTTGTGCGTGTACATTTTTGCCACAAAGGTGTCCAGAGGGTACACAAGGGTTAAATATTTTATCCATTTCTCCCGAGCCTTAGATCTTCAGAACATTGTGACATTAAAATTAACTTTATTCAGACCTGTTTCAGCAACAAACACTGAGATCTCACAACAAAGTTATTTAGAAGGTTTAGAAAGACTTATACATGCGGCCATGAATTTTAAGTTAAAACTGAAATAAAACTTGTTTCTTTGTCTAATAATACTCTGTTTTCCCTCCAAAAACTGTTCATTGATAATAACAGTAATAGTGTTATTAAGCAAAGAAATACAAATTATTTCAGTTTAAACTTTTAATTTATGGTTATACATATAAGTCCCTCTAAACTTCTGCGGTTAGAAAGCAATGTCCACAGCTCTACTGCAGCAGAAAAATCAGAGCAAAGACGACAGAGAGAAGAGATTTGTGCTGCGAGATCTCACAAGAGTGTGTTGCTGAGACAGAAATAGTTATGAAAAAAGTTAATATTCTCCTGATCTGTCCATCTAAAGATGCCATTTTGGTGTCAGAATGTTCAGAGGATATGTAGCTTGTGAAAAATGGATCCAATATTCATTTTGGTAACTAAACGAAAGAATCTGTCATAATCTGTGGTCACGTTCACATCTCCCATTGGAGTGAACAGACTCAGACTTGCTGTTGGTCTCCTAAAGTTATGGGAAGTGATTGTTCTTCTTTTTTTTTCTTCTTTTGATTTGATTGGCAGTTCGAAACCAGCTTTCAGGTGCATTACCGCCACCTACCGCACTGGAGTGTGGAGCATTAGATTGGCAGGAAAATAATAAAAATAAAAAAAAACAAACAAAAAGGAACTAAATTCTGTTTATCAACCCTGTGTTTTTGATATATGTGATTAGATGAATTAAATTGAATCCCTGAATTAAATCCCTGATGTTTTTCTAAGTAGGTTCCTCTCATTGAATGTTAACTTAGCCTTTAATTTCTTCCTTATATCCCCTACATTGTAACAGCACATGCTGAACTGATTCTGAATGTCCACAATGTGCACATCTTCCTGTTGGATGTTCACCTATTTTGTGTAGTGATTTAGTCCAGTAGGTCCTATCCTGAGACGAGTAATAACTTCCTTTCGGTTCCTGCCCATCCTCCTTCCCAAACCCACATGATTATGGATGCTGTATAAATGTATTCCTGTGTCATTTATGTCCCAGTATTCTTGTCATATTTTTTGCATTTGACTCTTTATGATTGTTTGCCTTCTGCTTTACGTAACAGGATTTTAACGTTTACTGTTTGCAATCTAAGTGATTGTTTGGCCAGTATGTCAGCATCCTTGTTTCCTTCCACTCCTACATGGGCAGGAACCCAAATAAAGCAAACCGTCAAACCCTTATTGTGCATAATGTGTATTAAATGATGAATATGAAATAAAATATTTTGTGTACTTGATTTCACAGATTTAATGCTTGTGAGTGCTGCCCAACTATCCGATGCAATTAATATATTTTTTCTGTTGTTTTCCTCTAACCATTTCAATACTATCAGAATAGCAACAAGTTCAATTGCATATACTAATAAATGATCTGTGGTTCTTTCCTATATTGCAACCTTGCACTGTGGAATGAAAACTGCAGCTCCTGTGTGTCCATCAGTGTATACCAATAATTTATCACCATAGTGCTGTTCAATGTAATTTTGTGCCTAACTCCCAGCACATGCCTGTTTGGATTTCCTCTTAAATTACTGCTGTATGTTTAAATTGACTAATGGTGTCACATATAACCATGGAGGAATGGCTAAAGAGGGGACTGTTGGACTGTACTGTATGTTGGTTAAACCTACATTTTCAGCTTTACTATTTCCTACCCACCCAAAACTTCTAAAATGAGTTTCATTGTGCTCCCAACAGTCCTATAGGATTGCTTTTGTAGGGTGTGAGCTACTATGACCCTGTAAATTAACCCAGTATGCCAGCATAAGCTTCACTCTATTCTTAACGGTTGTTCCACTTGCATGGCAGCTACTGGATATGTTTTAAATGCTCCACTACATATTCTTAGCCCTTGAGCTAGTTCCACATCCAGCTTATTAAGATGACTCTCTGCTGCAGACATATAAGCTACACACCCATAAACTAATGTCGCTCTCATAAGGGCCTAGTATATATTGAACAATGATGCTCTGGTTGCTCCCTAACACCTTTTGGTATAGTTTCCTCTGGTGAATGTATTATGATCCCAACCAACTTTTTATTGAATCCATCAACATCTGATATATAGTCTCTGAGTAAATGCACACATACTTTTATTTATTGCTTGAAAGGTGTCCCAATTTTTTTTTTCTCCATTTTCCTTCTTGGTATTATCAGTTCCTCTTCTTGCTGTACTTCTATTCCCACTTTAATTCTTATAGGATAATTATCACTGCCCACTGGTGACTTACTAAACACCTCCCAGGGTTGTTATACCTGTCATTTCATTTGAAATCAATGTCAGATCTACTACACTTTCTGTGTTTTGTGTACCATTATATCTATTGCCCTTCCCATCATTCATACATACTAAGCCCTTATCTTCTATGAATTCCTCTATGACTAAACCATTTGCATCCATTCTTTGACTCCCCCACAATGTCAGGAAGTGATTAAAAGTGCACCTTCTCCTTACTCAACTGCCTCTAATAGAACAGCAACTCAAGCCACGCCCATGTCACGTAATGCCCTACCCCAGTGGCCAATGAGAAGGGTGCATACCGTGAGGGGGCGTTTCTGCTTCTGACCTCAGCTGCAGCTTGTGTGGTCACTTCATGGTGTTAACGTTGGTGCTGCAACATAATGTAGGTCAGAAGCATTTAGTCCAATAGGACTATGACAGACCAGTGTCACACAGGTGACCTGTTGGCCCCGCCTACAACAAACTGCAGCAGCAGTTGAATAAAAGTTGTGTAAAAGTTACACTTCATTGTAAACCTTCGCTAACACCGAGACTCAGTGTGCGCATATTCACGTGCACAGCCGCAGGGCAGGACTACAGTAACCTAGCACCCGGAGGGACAGGTCCACGGTGACCTGGACAGAGGTGGATATTGTGACTCACTTCCTCCGGTTTCCCCAGAGTGGCCGCGGTGCTGCTGCACAGCCTCTTCACGAAGTCCTCCGAGAAGGAGCTCGGCGGAATGTTACTCTGCAGGACGATAAAAGGCATCTCACCGAAGGATATCTGCTCACAGCTCTGTAGGAAGACGAGGACGAGAGACCAGCGACGGAAGACTCTTTCCGGTTTACACTTTCAAAATACTCCTACTGCGCTGGCATCGTTCAGTCAAGGTTACGCTGATTGTATGTTCTGCTGTTTTGTAGTGAAAAGTGTTTCTATTTGCGATGATGTTTCATTTATGCTAAAGTCTTTAAGTGTACTTAAGTGTCAGAGTCTCATTGTGTGAATGTAATCTCCCCTAAAACACACCGACCTTTACTTAAAAATAAATGCACTTTTTTCTCAGGACCTGAAGGTTAAAACCAGCATTTATTTTGTGTGACGCAACCGTTTTCCTCCAGCTGGTGGTTTTATTGTGAAAGCACACCCGGATGCAACTGCCTGACCTTGACGCAGCTAACAATGAGGCGGGCTGGCTGGGGGCCTCTGGTGGGCCCCTCTCTCCATTACAGACCTCAATGGACAAATAAACTGAAGATGAAAAATCTGCTTTAAAAACTGACAATGTTACAACGTCTGAAAAATGTACTTCAAGTAAAAGTACTCCGTGTGACTGCTGTAGCATTAGCTAATCATTACTAATACAGTTTACTGAGAAATCAGCTGATTTATTTCTCAGACTATCAGTTAAACCAAATCAGTTTAATGTGATTTAAATTTAATTTAATCATTTTCCAGAAGCCAGAGCACAAAACATTTATCAAAATGAATTAATTTTTTATTTAAATCTTCTGTTGATTGACTGGTCAACTCATCATGGCAGCTCTGAGTACTTATAATGAAGCAACATATTTTATAAGCTCTTAATATGTAAGGTGTAAGTTTTGGCAAGTAATGAACTACATTTAATTAAACTAGTTTAACTCCATTTTGCAGTAACTTGCTGGTAGTTCAGTTACATTATATTTGGAGTGACTCAAGTAGACAAATTAATGAAACGAATGAAGGAATCATTTTTATTATTTTTGCTATCTCTACCGTGACTGAACCTTTGGCCAACCCGACCTCTGTGGCGACATGTCCGGGTAATGCATCCATCAGGCAAACACTACCACACACTTGACCTTTGTGTAGTTCATGTGCAGAGGCCAAATGTGGGTGTTGCTAAGTGCTCACACAGCGACATTTAATCATGGATAAACAGTCTCCATGGCCATACTGAAGCAGGTATTGTTTACACTTTATGAACCAGTTGTATCAAAAGGAGTTCATTAATGGCAGCTTTTCAAATCAGAGCTTGACGGAGACCTCTGCTGGTCAAAGTGAGCAAAAGCGCTGTGATGCAAAATGTTTCACAGCCAACCAACACATGAATCTCCTTGAAGCAAAAATTAAGTTATAGATGAATGAATGAATGAATACATAAATAAACATGTTCCACTGCATACGCCATGTAACTGAAAAACAATAAAGAACATCTTACGTTGTGGATTTGGACATTCTCCCTGTTTGTAAACAAGTAAAACTCATGAAGAGGAAGTAAATAAATGCAGGTGTACACACATACTTGCACTTGGTTCTAGTACAATGAATAATGTAAGAGGTGTTCTGTAGAGTTACTTGTGCTTGAGGAGAGGGTCTGGTGCTTAATTTTGCAAACCACAATGCACCTTAAGAACCCATGAAGGCGAAGCGTCACATTGGTGTGTGTGAAACGAAGCTTTGAGCACCATTGGTCATGTGATTTTGATAGAACGCAATCGAGCCTCAATACAAAGCTTCACTAGAAAAAAGATTCATTTTTTTGACACAGGCCTCAGCGCTTCAGTGTCACGGGTAATATCACTAATCACATGTACGGTGTCAATTTTATTATATTTTAAAAAGTAATATGAATGACTTTTTCTAAGCAGCTTTAGTTAATGAACTAGATTCCTCCCTACAGTAGATTTGCTGTAGTTCAACTTCTTCAGGTGTGAAGAAACTGGTAGCTTTCAAAGTAGCTTCACCAGCACTGAAAGCTGTGATTTAAACATAGTGCAGTGAAAAGTACCGTATGTCCCTCTGAGATGTGGTGGAGAAGAAGTATGTAGTTATGAATGACATTAGTCAGTGCTAGTACCTCTAACATGTACTTTGTATGTAAGTACTTTCCACGACAGGTTAAAATAAAATAAGATACAAACATTTAAGTACAGTTGGTGGTTAAAAATGTGACATGACAGAAACAGATTTTAGGTGCAGATAGAATGTGCAAATAGATAACAGCCATTTATTAAATGTATGTCACTGTCCATTACAAACACATCTCAAACAGCAGCCATCAGTTAAACAGAACCAACACACTCTGTCTGAGGAACGGCAGTCAGTTTCTAATGTAGTGTCTACAACACATCTACAGTCTGTTTCATGACTAATATCCGTTGACCGTCACAGCTGACTCGCTTACTTCACACCAGTGATGTCACACCTTCAGAAAAGCAGGAAAAAAAGAGGTCGACATGAGAAACACAAAAATCATATGATGTTTAAAACTTATGTGCAAGGACTGCAGCTCCAAAAATCATAAAACTATAGAAAGTCATGATCACGTGATGGCAGAATAAAAATTGAGTCAGTGTTTTACACGAAGGACTTCACAACTATTTATAATGATTTAACCCTTTATTTAAACAGCTCACTCACTTTGAGCTATGCACAAGAATAAACATGTAGAGTTTAAGTTTGGACGGACAGAAAATTTCCATTCGTTTTAATTAGAAAAGCTAAAATAATCAAGTGAAATGAGTTTTCTGCAGCTCAGTCTGGACCCAGTTAAACACAGTGTGTACATGTGGTGCAGCTGATGGTAAAACATGCTGTGACCTGACCCTTAAGTTCTGCATTTACATGAGAGCAGAGGAAATGACACGGCTTCAGCAGCAGAGCCTTATAGACTAATTTAGCGTGGGTGGGTGGATGGATGCTTTATTTATCCTGTAGGGGAAATTAATGTGTCCATTAGCTCACGGGGGGATTTTAGCAGACAAATGACAGACTAAAGGTTCTGTAAATGTGATTTTAAACAATAATACAGCACAAACTATTTTCTATCGACGAATGGAGCCGGAGGTGTGGCCGACAAAGCATTTAAAGATTGAGGTAGTGATCCAGTGAGGAACGGAAGGGAAGGATCCAACTTATCTTCAGCCTGACATTTGTTTTTAAACTGAGCAGTTTACTGGAAACCTCATCTTGGCTTATAGGTCTCAGAGAACTGTACCGTCTGTATCATCTGTACTGTCTGTATCTGTATCATCTGTATTGTCTGTACCATCTGTATCAGTTGTATGTGTACTGTCTGTACCATCTATATCATTTGTATGTGTACTGTCTTTATCATCTGTACCTGTGTCATCTGTACCTGTATCATCTGTACCATCTGTATTGTCTTGACTGTATCACCTGTACCATCTATACCATCTGCATCTTCTGTACAGTCTGTATCTGTAAGGTCTGTATCACCTGTACCATTTGTATCTGCCATCTGTATCATGTGTGTCATATTTACCATTTGTATCATCTGTACCATCTATACCATCTGCATCGTCTGTACCATCTGTACTGTCTGTATCATCTGTAACGTCTGTATCATCTGTACCATCTGTATCACCTGTACCGTCTGTATCATCTGTACTGTCTGTATCATCTGTACTGTCTGTACCATCTGCAGCATCTGTACATCTGTATCATCTGTACCGTCTGTACCATCCAGCTCCATCATCCACCACAGACTCACCATGGGAGTACTTGCACTGTTTGAGTGCCTCGTTGAAGCCCTCACATAAACTCAAGTCAGTCTGGTTGGTGGCACAGTCCAGGAATTGTTTGACCTCAAAGTGACAGGGGCCTGTCTGGGCAGGAGCAGGCCGGGGGGGCTCCTGGAGCGAGATGAGCAGGGAAAGAAACACAGCATATGTCTCAGTCAAAATCTCACATTTCACAGCTGGAATGACTTCAGTGTCTCTTTTGAGTGCCGGCTGGGAGCCTTTTTCCTTTTTTTTCCCGTAAATTAATACAGGGCAGAATGATAGGATGATATTCTCTGCACCAAGGGCAAGCACTCCATGCTGACTGTGACTGAATGATTTATTTTTTGGATAGTGTATTATTTATTTTATACTCTATCTTATATGGACAACACAGTAGCATTAGAACTGACATACATTTATGTATAAGGACCACATAGCGAAACACTACAACGTTCAGTATAAATAAAATGTTTAATACACGTGTAATAGTGTTTACTGTCTTTACTTTTAATCTTTTTATACCAAACATAATGTTAAATTATGGTATTATGGAAATTATAAGGTTTAGTATAATTATATTGAATAATTTAAGTGATATGTAGCGTACATACCTGGCATGTCATCAGTCACAAGCCATTAAAGTTCATTGTATGGACATGTAGAGTTATGGACACACAATTGACACTTTGTGACTATTCCCAAGAACAAATTATCAAATTGATAGGATACAGAGACAAAGGACCCTACTCCCACAAACAGTCCATGCTTTTAGGATGCCAGAGAGACACAGAATCAGACCAAGGGTCCTAGGGTCAGCTCCAGAGGATCAACGAATGGCAAAATCTCCAGTTTGTAACAATAAGACTCTGCCTATATGTTTCTTATATAGGACAAATAACACCAAAAGGACAGAGTATCACTAAGGTGTGAATCCTGGCCTCTCTGTGCCATGCATGAACACACACACCAACCTCCCTTCCTCTGTCCCTCTCTAGATAAGAGTTATAAACTACAACCCACATTCCAATCCTGGGTAGTGACCAGCAGAAACACTCTTCACAGACACAGATCTGAGGAAGAATAAGAAATTAAATATCTAACTGTTCTGTAACTCATGAGATGTTTCTATGTAATAGTTCAATCCCAAAATTCTATCCTACAGAATGTTTGAAATGTAACATGTAGACTTTAAGACAATGTCCTTCATGTGACCATACTGTCAGTATCCTTCACACAAGGTAACACACACTACATGACATCCACAATGTCCGTATCATTATTACTACAGTTAAAGAACTGCTGTGTAATCCACATTTATAGACTATTAGTTTAAGGAAATGTTTATATTGTTGTTGTTATTATGATTCATTCCAGACTTGAAGGATGTAACATGATATCAACACTCCTTTTACTCCTGTCTGTCATTATTAGTGCCATTAGGTTTATATGTTATTAGTGCCACGGATGCTCAGCTCCGAGGCACTCCTCTACAGCTAGAATAGCTGTAAACTATGAGCACTCAAAGGAGGAGTGCAAATCACTTTTTCTTTAAAGTTAGAGTGAAAGTGTCAGTTGGCTAGAGTGCGTGAAGCAGTAAAATATAACCTTTATTTTTATTTTTAACTCGAGCTCACGGCCAACCCGTAAAAAGGAGACAAATAATTATTTCTGAAAATGTAAACATAGTTGTTGGGATTCATAAAATGTAACCTTGACAGGCAGGGTCTGCACAAAATTTAAACGGGGGTGCCGAGTCCAGCAGCAATATCTGTCTCACTCTCATTGACACCTAATGTAATCGTCTTTTTTTTTCAAAAGAATCTCACTCTGTCTTCGCACTGAGCTTACTCACTCATCTTAAGGAATATCTGAATAAAGTGGAGACTGTAGAAACTTCTGGCTTCAGTGTCTGTCACGGTCTTTTCGGGTTTTGAAAAGAAGTGACGGTTTTCTCATAATTTGCAATTGTTTGAAGCCATGTAGAAGCCAAATTCTGGGCAGATTTTCACATTGCTATGGCAATGGCAGCTCCTGACCTGTGTGTGTGCGTGCCTAGCAACCAGATAACCAACTCTCCAAGCTCCGCTAGCTTTACATTAGCTGCATGTTAGGTCTTAAATTACATTTAGTTAGGTCTTAAATATGTAAGTCCATTTACTGCTTCCTTCGCTGCTTTTTTTTTTGTTTTGTTAAAAGAGTGAATGAAGTTGTGACGGTCTCCGCTGAGACAGAGGAGAGGAGAAGCTACTAGCCCTCTCTCGCTGTCACTTCTAGTCGCGTTGCTCTGCTCCCCAGTAATGTTAAATTTAGCACCGAAAAAAACATAATAGTGGTAATTTAAATAGCGGTTCATGGGATTTATTAACCCTCAGGGGTTCCTCTGTCCTTTTTTGGACATCTTCTTCACTTTTCTTTTTTGATTTGCTGATCATTTTGGCTGTGTTACAGCTGAAGGTATGGATTTCTGCAAGAAAGTGTCTTTTTGGGCATATGTTTAAAATCTAATGTCAGTTACTGTTACAGGTCTATTATACACTGGTAACACATTTTGTACCCTCTGGGGTTCCTTGCGTCCAAAAAAGGCCACGTAAAGAACATGCTATAAAATCATCATATATCAATATTTTTTTTCTGCTTTTTCTTTTGCATACATCTCTTAAACCACTTCAGTTCTGCTCAAACCTACCAAAGGTTTATTAGTTTTCAGGATTTTAACCCTTTAAATGCCAGTTTGAAGACATGTTCCCTTTTGTTTTATTAAAAAAAACAACACAGAATATGACATATTTCCCACATAATACATGATGGAGGGATGTGACATTGTTTTATATCAGAGTCTTTTTTATCAAGACATTTCTCAAAACCAGAATATGATCAAGGTGACTTCTGAATACTGGAAATAAATCATGTACTCATCCCGGCAGTAGCCCCCGTGGCACTCAAAATTTCCCTGGAATTTTCTAGTTTCATTTAATGTTTTGTGGTCATGGTGGAAGACGGATGTGCGAGTTTATAGGTAAACCCTTAAACTAAACTATTCAAAAGTTCTGTGGAAAATTACTCTCTTCTCCAAGTTGAAACAAAGGAGAAGACAGGTGACGCCCCTGAAACATGTGCCAGCCCCCAGGGGACTCGCGCGCGCACACAGTTGTGATCAATTCACACATTGCTAAGACAAGAGAAGCTAAAGCCCAGCTCTGTAGCTATGTAAACTCTTAGCTCGAGCTACTAGCCACAAACTCATGGCTCTTTTTGGGACTTTTTCACGTCGCATAGTGGTCACTACAGTGGACAGCTATTCAAAAGCTGTTTTCTTGAACATGCATGGGTTTAGATCGCCAGGTTGCATATCAGCCACTACAGTGGACTCTTGTGAGTCATCGCATACACTGCCACCCATTGGCCAACCGTGTTTAGTGCAACATTTTTTTGTCAACACCAAGATGGCAGACGAAGTAGCAGGAACGTCAAGCAGCTCAGGAATATCCACTAAAAGCTTCTACAGTAGGAGACCCTGGCAGGTAAAAAAAATATGACAACATCAAGTAACATCCTAGGAGTAATATAATTGTTAAAATTTCCAATGATTGATTTTACATTGGGCGGAAATTACGTTTAATCACCCATCCACTAAATTGGACATCATGCATTGCTGGCTATATTTCAAGTACAATTCATACTATTACTGCACCTTTGTTGTGCTTGAAAAAGCTTCATCTGCTTTAACTTTTTGGTTGTAAATCAATTGATTTAAGTAATAAGAATGCAACTTGAAGTATTAAAAAAATAATTAATCAAAAATAATGTTTTTGTGCAGATTGTCCCATTATGCGAGTAACAGTTAGTGTCTTTATGTGTTGTAGAGCTGTGCAGAGAGTGCTAGAAAGGCCTACAGGACAGTGGAGCAAATACCATCTGAGTCAAGTGAGGAAGATGCTAGTGACAGTGATGATGAAGGGCTGCCAGACAAAGCATCAGCAAATGCTAGGATTAGTGACAGTGGAGATGAGGATGCAGAGGGAGATGAGGATGCAGAGGGAGATGAGGTTGCAGAGGGAGATGAGGTTGCAGAGGTTGAGCCACCTGTCAGAGTTCAAGCACAGAAAAAAAGCAGAAAAATCTGGAAAATGAAAGACAACCAGTTTGAGGGAGACTTGCCTCCTTTTTTAGGAGAGTGGAAACTGAATGTTGAGGGAACATAAGCAATAGATTTCTTTATGCATCTATTTCCCGAAAATCTGATTGATGACATAGTACAAAATTCAAACCTGTATGCATTCCAAAACGGAAAAGAAAATCTGGCCTTGACAACAAAAGAAATGAAGACATTTCTAGGGATGAATATGGCCAAGTCATACATCAGATACCCAAGATCAAGAATGTACTGGTCATCAGAAGAAGGACTTCGTCTTGATTTGATAGCAAATGCCATGCCAGTGAACAGATTTGAGCAGATTCTGAGGTTCATTCACTTTGTTGATAATTCCTCACAGGAGCCAGGAAATGCTGATAGGCTCTTCAAAATCCGACCAGTGTTAAATGCACTTCAGAAAACCTTCCTTTCAGCAGTCAATCCTGAAGAAATGCAATCGATTGACGAGCAAATGATTCCCTTCAAGGGCCGCTTGTCTCTCAAGCAGTACATCCCCAAAAAACCCAAACCCTGGTGTGTGAAAGTATGGGTGAGAGCAGGGTCCTCTGGAGCGGGGGTAGCTGGACGTGGTCAGTGCATTGGGAATGGCTCCAGATATAGTCATGCGCCTCTGTTATGACATACAGTAGAAGAATCACAAGGTGTTTTCTGACAACTTATTTTGCACCATTCCCCTCATTCAGGCATTGCAACAACAGGGCACCTATGGCACTGGCACATGCAGAAAGAACAGGCTCCAGGGAGCACAGCTGAAACTAAAGGATGAAAAGCAACTCCAAACAGAAGGAAGAGGAGCCTGCTCTGTTGTCACCAATGCTTAACACATCACTGTCACACGTTGGTTAGACAGTTCAGTGATCCACATGGCCTCTTACTGCGCTGGCCAGTCCCCATCAGATTTGGCCCAGAGATGGAGCAAGAAAGAAAAAGAGATGCTTAACGTCCCAAGGCCTTTTGCCGTGAAGCTGTACAATCAGCACATAGGAGGAGTAGATCTCATGGATCAACTTGTCGCAATGTACCCGCACCGATGCAAAAACAAACGGTGGTACATGAGAGTGTTCTTTCACTTCTTGGATGTAACCACTGTGAATGCCTGGCACCTCTACAAAATGTCTGGATTGGAAAACAAGAATCTTCTGCATTTCAAGGCATCTGTAGCTCGTGCGCTGATAAATGCAGGTTCCATCCAGACACAGAGAAGAGGAAGACCCAGTACCACCCCACCTCCTTTGAAGCGCAGAGCAGTGTCCAAGCCAACCCCTGAGATCAGGTTTGGCCCTGGAAGCCACTGGCCTCTGCTCACAGAAGCAAAAAATAAAAACAGATGCCATGATGCCGCCTGCACACGGAAAACCAAGTACATCTGCATGCACTGTCTAGTGGCTTTGTGCCCTGGGTGCTTTGCCAGTTTTCATAGCAGATAGACTTTGTGAAGCAATGTACCAGTCAGTCAAACTGAAGTGACTGTACTGCTGAATTACATCTGAAAAAAAGTTGATGGACAATGTTGTTCTGTTACGTTTATGGAAAAGGTTCATGGAAAAGGTTCATGGAAAAAATGGTTCAACGTTTTTGCATTACATTGAATTTTAAAAAAAAGGTTAAATTTAATGCTATTAAAAATACAATATGTTAAAATATGTGAACAGGCATTAAACATATATATTATTTTATGTTTTTTTTACATAATATATCATTTTAGTCACTGGTTTGATGTTATACATAATAACACTGTTGAAAACTCAAACGCATGCAGTCCACCTGAGTGGACATGTGAAAATCTCTGAAATAAGTGTGTTTTGAAAAAATTAAGTTGTATTTTGTTTTTTCTCATCTAAAGAAGAATAAAAACACTGAAGAAAAAAATCCAGACTGAGGATATCTTAATTCATGCATGAAAGGGTTAATATTTTATTATTTCCAAATAACATTATTTTGTCTACACACGCAATCTTTTGTTTAATAAGCCAAGTCAAGACCAACTGAACCAAAACAACAGAAGTGCCTCAGAGTAATTTTGTAACTTTTAATCATTATCAAGTTTTCCTTTTTAAAGATCTTTGACAACTTTAGAGTCATCTGGTCAACGCCAGTCTCCTCTAAAGTTATCCAGCCAAAGTGAAGTGCATTAGAGTTTATTTCGCATCAGCCTGAAAGAGACGCCAGCAGATAACACATCTGCTCGACCGCCTGCAGAGAAGCCGAGCAGAAATCAAGAGTGCCTGAGACAGAAAGTCTCCTGGCAAACTCCACTAGAGCTGAACCGCTGAGACACTGGCAGAATCTGTTACCGTGATAATGGGACAAGGCCTCCAGGAGAATCCACCTAGATCCCGCGTCTCCAGGGTTACCACAGCAACCTGGGTTACAGCCAAGGGTCCTCAGCTACAGCGCAACTCACAGTAGGCCAGTCTTAACACTCTGCTCATGACTGGGTTGATGTCGAAATACTGTAATATTTAATCATCAAATCTCATTCATAGACGCAGTATCATTAGCTGTATAGCCATAGTGTATAGCCATAACATATTCTCTCCCACCATTGCCAACTCATCACACCGCTCATTTCATTATCATTTTCATCTTTATGATTATTACACCTTGCATTTATTCTGTAGATAGTAGTTTAGTTAATAAACTCCTTTATTTACACCCAGTTGTTGTCCTGTTGTGTTCTTTTGACGTAGAGACTGGAGATCCAATGTATCGAGAAGTCATGGCTTCTGATATTAGATTGACAAATTTATCAGTGAAATAATACACTGTTGTCCTCCCAGAGGACAACAATATGACGTTAACGCTACAGATATATTTGCGCACATTGTAATTATAGGTCAAAACAGCTCTAAATTTGGCTGTATTATAAAAGGCAGAAGTGGTAAAATGAGCTGCTTGGGAGCCGAAAGAGCTGGTTCTTCTTGGTGCGCTGAGCCAAATGATCTGGCTCACTGAGAAGAGCCGGAATTCCCATCCTATGTTAACATTAGCACAATGCATGCAGGCCAGGCTTAACAACAGATTTTTTATTTGACTTAAGACCTAAATGAAAATAAATGCTGTACAAATATTCTTTCATTTGATCCATTTTAGATGATGGCAGTGGTGGACCTAGGACTGTTGGTTAAGGTGGCCCCACCACTGACCTAAAGAGACAGACAGCACCCCCTCCTCGAAGGATTGAACAACTACAGAGCAGTTATCCGTCTTGTTCAGTGTTCAGAGACTCATAATAAAATTTGTGTTGTTGACACTGAAAACCTGTATATGCCCTCTTTTTTCCCCACACAGAAAATACACAGGAATCGATAAAGAATCGGATCAATAAGCAGAATCAACAATGGCATTGGTATCAACAAAATCTTATCAATTCACATCCCTATCCAGGATGGTGTCTGAGTCTGGCTAAACCTGCTTTTTTATAAAACCAAAGTCACTGGCTATAAGGACAAGAACAGCCAGGCGACATCAGGTGAAGTGACAAGGCCAATGTGTCCAACCTGTTCTACAACAGGTTTGACATAGCCTCACCTGTTCTCTCTCCCACTGCTTCAGCTGCATCTCATTTACAGCGGAGGTGAGGGTGGAGCTCAAGAGGCTACGTCCTGGAAAGGCAACAGGCCCGGAAGGTATGTGTCCGAGGCTGTTAAAGGACTGTGCAGCCCAGTTGGCCAAGCCTCTCTGGAGGATCTTGGACTTCAGCCTTCAAACAGGGAGGGTCCCAGTCCTGTGGAGAACATCGTGTCTTGTTCCAGTACCTAAAGTAGGATGACCGGCTGAGATAAATGACTACAGACCCTTGGCCCTCACATCACACATCATGAAGACCCTGGAGCGGCTGCTTCTCCACCTTCTGAGGCCACAGGTTGAACATGCACTAGACCCTACAGTTCGCCTACAAAAAACATATTGGAGTGGATGATGCCATCCCATTCTTACTTGGATGAGCCAGGTTCTTTGATTTTTCAAGTGCATTTAACAGGAAACGGGCAGGAAAAGGAGTACAGGGATCTCATGATTGCCTTCAGTGAATGGAGCGATAAAAACTGCTTCCTTGTGAACACCTCCAAGACCAAGGAGATGGTCATCAACTTTCATATGTCTAGGCCCATCCTTCAGCAAGTCAACATTCTAGAGAAGGACATTGGTGGTGCACACTTATAAATACCTAGGTGTGCACTTGGACAGTAAACTGGACTAGTCCCTGAATACGGATGCCATCTACCGGAAGGGGCAGAGCTGGCTCTTTTTCCTCAGGAAGCTCAGGTCCTTGGACAATACCAACCATCCTCTCCACAACATTCTGGTGCAGCAAATATTTCATCTCACTGCGCTGCAGAACAGAGGTTCAGGAGATTCTTTGTTCCCACTGCCATTAGGCTATACAACACCTCAGCCAAATGAAGTGGACTAATCTAATTATTATTGTTTATTTGTTATTAACTGTTTTTATTATTATTATTATCAACAATGAGCTAATGGAGACACGAATTTCCCCTAGGGGATAAAAAAAAGTAGATCTATCTATCTATCTACCTACCTATCTATCTATCTATCTATCTAGGCATTTATATTGATACTGTTATTAATGTTCTAAATGTACAGGTGGGAATAATGAAGAGAAGTGACAGGAAGTGTCAGAGTGGACGATCAACTGCCAGGCAGTTTGGTAGTGTGACAACACTCTTAATAAAATCCTCTTATCCATCCGGCATGCTCCTCTGTTCTCAGATCTAAATTAATGCATTAACTCAACTAGAATCTGCCATCAGTATAAAATCTGACAGGGACCATGTTCTCCGAAAAATGAGTCCTAAGATCTTTTCATTTTTGATAAATAACACACTTCTCAGAGGTGACTGCTGCCCCTCCTTTGGTGGCAACACAACACAACAAATCTGCATCCATGTCTTTATAGGCTAATCCAGTACTAAAATGACACAGTTAATCCAGCACAAGGCAGACAACACTTCTTTCCATTTCCTGAGCTCGTAATCGAATTTTATCAATTCGTTGTTGCATCCCTAATGTGGACTCTTTCAGCTCAGCAGAGAGAGTCGCTTTAACATGCAACGCTTGGACTTTGAGAGCCACTGAATCGTACTTGACAATTACAGCACATCACATAACTGATGAGTGGAAGCTAGACTCACCGGTAATGCAAAAATGAGCCATGCATGACAGCCACACAGGGGAAAACATAGCAGCATTACTGAGTGAGGCTCCAAGTGAGTGGGGATTGGGTGTAAAGATCCCGTTGTTGTTGCAGACAATGCATCCAACATGACTGTTGCGGCTAGACTTGCAGATATGAGCCATGTACAGTGCTTTGCACATAGTCTGAATCTCGCCTCGCAGAAGGCATTCAAATTGCCAACAGTGGTGTGCCTACTTGGCAGGATCAGACGTGTTACCAACTTTTTCAGATGCAGCAACGTAGCTAGCCACCAGCTAAAGCACAAACAAAAGCTGCTCCAGCTACCAAAACACAGACTGAACACAGACGTTATCACAAGGTGGAACAGTTCTAATGAGATGATAGAAAGGTTTTTAGAACAGCAACCAGCCATCTATGCAGCGCTGCTTTCAACAGAGAACAGAAAGAGTGAAAAAGAAATCTTCATGTTGAGTGAGGTCGACATCATGTGTGCAGAAGTACTCAAGGGACTCAAGCCAGTGAAAGAAGCCCCCTTGGTGATGTCAGAGGAGAGTCTGCCATTGCTCTGCTTCATGCCAAGCTTGTCATGAGCACAGAAGAAAGCCCAGATGACACACAGACACTGAAGGACATCAAGGCTGCGATGGCACAAGATCTGGTAGAGAGAGACGCCAATGAGAACGAGACACTACATGGCATCAGCTGTTGATCCTAGATTCAAGAATCTACCCTTTCTCTCTGAATCGAAGACCAGTGTAAAAAAGCAAGCACTCTCAAAAATGAAGCTCTCTCATGGGGTGCGCGGTGCAAAAAAAAAAAAAAAAAAAAAAAAATGAAAAGAAAAGCCAGCACTCACAATGTCCTTTTAGAGGTTTTAATCACTGGAAAAATCGGCAAACGACAGCAAAGGTCTTCCTCAGTGAGGAAGACTACCGGTGCATTTTCTGCTTTTCCAGTGACTATTAAAACCTCTAAAAGGACATTGTGAGTGCTGGCTTTTTTTTCATTTTTTTTAAATTTCAGAAATCTTTCAACAAGAAGCAGTGAATGTTCATATTGTTCTGATAATTGTACTTAAACATTGAAATTATAAGAAAGGCCAGTGTACATTCTGTTTGTTTTACTGAGAGGGAGAAAACCGAGAGCCTTTTAACTGCCTAAATACACTTATTTCATTTCATTTATTAAGCATTTAAAATGTGTATATTGTTTTACTGATGAGAGGAAGTAAAACAATGAGATAGCCTATTAACTCTGCCTAAATGCATTTATTTGGTCTCTTTATAAAGTATTTAATGTGTATATGTTGTCAACAACACGTGCTGAAAACAAAGTTGTGATTTATCAAAAGTATATTTCTTCAAAATGGCTGGTTTGCCTATTCAAGTTAATATAAGGTGATGTGGAAATGGCAGTAAAAATGGTCAAGAACATTATTTATGCACAAATTCACTCCTGACAATTTATGGATAAGACCTATTGTGAATTGGGTCCTGATTGTTTGTCATTTTTAAAAAGTGGGTCCTCAGAGAAAAAGTTGGGGAAACACTGCAGTAATATAAGGACTGTTGTTGGCAACAGCTGGAGTTGTTTACCTACCTCCCTGTGTGTCTCTCGGCCCAGCTGCATATACTATTAATTAATGTCGCAAAGCAGCACATGAAAACGGAGAGATTACTGTAACAGTGAACAACATTGAGTAATTTATTGCTGTTTGTAAAGGTGTTTTGTAGACTAGATAGTAAAAATGAAACGGACACAGGGAGAGATCCACGACTTCTTCATAAAGAAGAAGCAATGTCAGAGCAGTGCAGGTCAGCCTGAGGAACGCAGGGAAGGTCAGGGTCAGCCTGAATGCAGCAGCCAGGCCCCATCACAGGTTCAAGGCCAGACCCATGGACCTCTAGGTGAAAATACAGACCTGAAGAATATGATTTAAAATGGAGTCATATGTATACCACATAGTATGTAATTTGTTGTTCTGCAAGATTTTACATTTGCTCAGTGAATGAAGTGACTAAATATCCTACTTTTATTTAAGCTTACTAAATTAAACTGATGCTATTGTGCACTGTGCAGTTTTTAATAGTATGCCTTTGTTAAACACTTGTACTTTATGCTATATTGTAAAAAGTATCATTTAAATGTAATTTTAGATATAATGAAGTGCCAATCAATACTTTAGATGCACCCAGGGAGGAGACCACGCAGCCTGATGATGCAGACGACAGCAGCAGTGGCAGTGACAGCAACAGCAACAGCAGCAGCAGCAGCAGCAGGAACAGGAACTGCTCAACCAATGCCAACGTTTGCTGCACCCAAAGGTCCCCAAGGTAGAATATTAATGTTATATTAACTAACCATGTAGCAATATGTGCATTGCTCTTTTGTATTACTTAACTGCTAGAATACAGTTGTCTCTTGGTGCATTTTGGGTGTAACAGGTAAAGCTTGAACACCTCAGTATGTTATTTCAAACTTGTCATTGTTTAAACATCTGCTCCAGACATTATTTAAAATACTCTACTTTGAAAAATAATTTGACTGACCTGGTTTTTCTCACAAAAGGTAAATTATCTTGTTAAAATCTTTAAAATTACATCTACTATTTTTAGTTAGTTTTTAATTTCTAAAGGTTTCCTGGTGGACATCAAATGTCTCCTACCTCACTGTTAAGCCCATTCTCAGTGTATGTGCACTGGAGGCTTCAAGTTCCCACATCACTCTTGAATAAGCTGAATAATTTCTCCAAACTTTTTGTGATGTCACAAATCATGCTTGAGTCCTACCCCTTACAATCAGATTTTCAGTGAGCACAGAGAAACGTTTTAATTTCTGCAGATGAATGTAAAAACAGTCTTCACGTGTCACATTCTGCACATACATCATTCTGCACAGTGAAGCTCAAACATGCAACTGTAGGAACAAGAAGAAAGATGTTTTTGAGTAGAGGGGGACTTAAACAATTACCTAGTCTTAGACAATTTCACCATTGACCATGAGGATTAGTTTCCACAGACTCATTTTGGAACCTTTTTATATTTCCAGATATATCTCAAACAAGAGCTGTGGGCCCCGCACAACCGATGCTGAAAACTTTCCCACGAAGTCGGCACGGACAGGGTCGGACGAGGGCCTTCAACGCCACATGGTACATAGTGCACACCTGGCTTGAGTATTCACAATGCCAGGATAGTGCACACTGTTTTAATTGTAGGCATTTTTCGCTCCCCTCTGCGCCTGAAACAGTGTTCTCTCCTTAGGCACTGGTTTTTCAAACTGGAAAAAGGCCACGTATAAAGATGGAGGATTCCAGATGCATGCCAAGGCAGAGCATCATCTCAATGCCATGGTGGCATGGACAGAGTATAAGAGGGGTGTTGGGAACAATACATCTTTACTCCAGGCAATGGATAAAGAATACCAAAAAAAGGTGGAAGAAAACAGACAGTATATCAAAACAATTGCTGATGTCCTGCTGTGTACAGCCACCCTAAACATTGCACAGCGTGGCCACCGAGAGTCAGAGGAATCAGGCAGCAGAGGGAACTTTTTAGCCATTATGGAACTGATTGCTAAGCATGACCCTTTAGTGAAGCGGAAAATGGAGCATAGCAATGCCAAATATACCAGCCACAGCATCCAAAATGAGATTTTGGAGGTGCTGGCTTAGATGGTACGGAAGGACATTGTTGAAGAGGTAAAACAAAGCCAGGCATTCAGCCTCCTAGCTGATGAGACAAAGGATTTAAAAAAAGAAGAGCAAATTTCCTTAGTGCTCAGGTACTATTATGAGGGAACAGTGCATGAAAGTTTTATGCATTTTGAACATGCTGATAAGCTTGATGCTGCTGGGCTAACAGAAAAGATTGTGAATAGCCTCCAAAAATATGGACTGGAATACAGAGAGCAGCTGGTCAGACAAGGTTACAACGGGGCCTCAGTGATGAGCGCCATGACATTGTCGAGGAGAACAATGGAGACAGGTGTGTAGAGGTGCGTGGCCTGCTTGGGCAGATAGACCTAAACTTCAATGGCCTTCTAGCAACTTTTCGGAGGATACTTGGCGACACCAAGTTTCTGTCTGATATGCTTCAGTCCTCATCGTTAGACTTAGCCAGAGCAGTTGACCTCATTCACGCACTACAGGACACATTTGTGGGCTACAGAAATGAAGCATTTTTTGAGGAGCTGTGGTCCTGGACATTGCTCAGCAATGCAACATTAGCACCAACAGCGTTTCCAAAAGGAAGCCAAAGACCAGCACTGCACTTCATGGAGCCATTGTCACATCCACAATTGGTCAGCGAAACATTGATGAAGGCAAGGACTATTTTTGCAAGACAGTTTTCTATGCCATCTTAGACACTGTGACTGCAGAGCTAGCTTGCACAATACACTGCATCCACTTAATCTGCTTTCAGCTACCCTTGGTGAGTTTACTAATTGCACATAAGAGCCGGATGTTGATATGAATATAAACAAAGGTACATGTCCATCTGAATTGTAATGTTGACAGTGCAAAATTAAAAGGTTGTGCAACTTCCTTACAAGGTGAACGAGTTAATGTAGCCAATAAAAGCAAGATGAAGACATAAATACATTGTGTTACTGTACAATTTTAAGAGAAGTAACTGTTTCCACATAGTAATCTAAATGTTGAAGTGAAAGGTCAGTTTTCATTTTTGTAGTCGCTTTTGGGTGCCCCCCCCAGTGTGATTGTTGTTCCCCCTTGTGCCCCCCGCCCTGAAAATAATCTGGATCCGCCCCTGCCCCCCAGCCACCCCTGAAGAGACCAAGGAGCTTATGTGCATTGGCTAACTTGCTTGGAGATACATTTGCCAAAGACAATGCTGCATCAAAATCTGCATGTGTTGCTGCTGCATCTGAGATTAAGAAGTTTAGAGAAGAAACCTCTTTGCCTCTCCCAGGAGATCCTCTTAGCTGATGGAGAGAACACGGACAGGAGTACCCTCAGCTATTTATAGTAGCGCAGCGTTTCCTGGGCATGGAGAAAACTCTCTCCTGGAAAACAAGTCTCTGTGGAGAGAGTTTTCTCCACCGCAGGAGACATTGTTACCGCACAGAAAAGTGTCCTGAAAGCTCGGCATGTGGACCAGCTTGCCTTCCTCCACAAAAACTTTGACATTAAAAAATAAGCACTAACATACAAACTGGAATGTGAAATCAAAAGGTCTGCGTATGTTTCTCTGAATTAATTTTTTGTTTACATTTACATTTACACATACATTTTTTTTTTTTTTTTTTTTAGGAATCCTGCAAGCACTTTTATTTATTTAGGCATATCAGGAAATTCCTTTGTTCATATTGCACAAAAATAGTGTTATAATAATGTTGGATGTTGCAAGGACTATGTATATTTTTTATTTTATTTATTTTTTTATCGTTATAACACAATTTACAAATTTTATTTTCTGAATCTTAAGAATCGTGAAAGCACCTTTAATCTATTTTTTCAATGATACAAAGAGAAACAGATGGTATTTCCTTTGTTCAGAATTGCACAAAAAATTGTGTTATATTGGATGTTGCAGGGACCATGTATTATATTGATAACACTGTTTACAAATTTCATTTCTTAATGTTTATCTTAACCTTCCTGTACGCATTTTTGAGTTTTTTATAGATTGAGGCAGATGTTAATTCTTTATTCAGATTGCACAAAAAGTGGTACTATGATGTAGGATGTTATACGAACTGTGAAATACAAATGCAGGTCCAACTGTTTTGAGTCTGAATGCATAAAAATAAACCGTATTTGTTTATGCATATAACATTTTGTGTTCTTCTACTAGGAGTTTTTTTAAAACTAAAGACTATTTTGGAAAAAAAAATTGCAATATATCGTCTTGCTTATAGTATCCCTATAAATCATATCGTCACCCCCTTTCGGGATATGTATCGTACAGCTAAAATCTTGCCAATATACAGCCCTATGTCCGATCACTCCACCTCTCACCTGGTAGGTGGGCTTGGCTGGCTCTGGACTGCTGCTGCTGCCACCAGTGAAAGCTCCCGTGAGGGCGCTGCCGACAACGTGGCCCACGGCCGAGCCGACCGCCACCCCTGCGGCTGTAGTAGCCATCTGGGCCATGAGGCCTGGTCCCTGGGACTGAGCTGGAGCTGGGGCCAAGGAGGCCGGAGGTGGATGAGAAGGGGCTGTAGCATGGGGTGGAGCTGGGCTACAGACACAACAAAAGAGACAATTTCTTGTGTATAAGAGGCTTAAAGGAACATTACATAATCTACTTTGTCAGTGACAACAACCTCTAAAGGACATGTGTCCTAAACTCTACAACCTTCACCGTCTCCTTCAGCTCCACCACTTATGTAGAGGAAACACCAACCAGGACGGAGAAGGACAGACTGTAAACCAGGACAGAGAAGGAGAGAGGAGGACGGAAAACAGACTGTAAACCAGGATGGAGGAGGAGAGAGGAGGTCGGAGGAAAGACTGTAAACCAGGACAGAGGAGGACAGACTGTAAACCAGGACCTTCAAACACCTTCTGAAGTCTGACTCTGAGGTTTCACGTCATCATGTCCCTCCGGAGTCAGTGCTGCTCTCTAACAGGTGCCTGTCACATTACAGCTGAGGACAGAACACACACACACACACACACACACACACACACACACACACACTCATATATATATATATATGGATGGGAAAGCCTCACAGCTCCCTCTCTGCCTGAGGACAGCTTTTCTGCGCTGACCTTGTCCACACTTCACATGACGTCACATTAGCTCTGTGACCTCTGCAGCAGTGACCAGGCTGCACATGTCTTCAGCTGATGATGAAGTTATTAGTCTGACTGTAGATAAAATGCCCGGGCTTCATCGTCAGTGTCGAATCTGTGAAACGTCCCAACAGCACAGCCTGAGCCGGGACACTGGCCGTCAGGTGACGTGTTTACCTTGCTGGAGCTGAGGGGCGGCTGCGGCTTCCTCTCGCCATGTCTCACACCACAGACGGTCCCGTTGATTCAAACAGCCGACAGGTGACCGGGAAGCTCACAAGTTGATTCCTCTCTCTCTCTCTCAAACACACAAGCGTGCCGCTCCGCAGTAGCTTGAGCATACGCTGCTGACCTTGTGCAGGGTTGCCGGTGCTACGCGCACAAATAGCGCGAGATTTGACGTGATCTTAGCTCATGCTGTGGCCTGAGCATCTCCATCTGCTGGAGTGGAGAACTACCACCACCACCACAGTTTGTTTTTTTATTTACAAAATCAATGTTGAATACAAGACAATGAATGTACAGAAATAAATAACATTCAACAAACGGTGGAAACGAGAACAGGCTCCAGCACAGTCAAGATTTGGAGAAAGATAAAAAATAAATAAAAATAAATAAATAAAAACAAGGTAAGAAGACGAAAAACACAAGGAAATAGCAGAAAAAAAGCAAGGATCGAGAAATACTGGACCAAATGACGTGATTGATTTTTGAAGGAAATTAAGGAAAAACACCTGCAGTCTTCTCCACAACATTTACATGAAGGCGGGAAGGTTCATCAACAGAGACACTGAGCTGCATCCTCCAAAATGATCAACACCTCTGAAACAGAAGAAGAACTATAAATGTTGGTGGAGATCTGGTGAGTGGGACAGATCCAGGATTTTTTATCACTTTTTAATCACTTTCTTTAATGTGTTGTTTGGCGTTGGTGGAGGTGTGAACTCTACTGAGTGTCATTCTAGTTATTACTATTACTCTCCATCTCTATGAAGAAACTGCACTGCACTCCACCGTGAAAACTAAACACTGTTAAAGCATATTAGGCAAACATAAACATTGAATGACATTTTACCAGTAAAATAAGGCAACACAAACAAATACCTCGTTGGCTGCATGCTATGTTAAAGGGAATAAGCCTTCATGTCTGGTCTTCCATACTTCCAATGTAGTCAAAGAGTCTTATTTACGAGGGAGCAGTCCAACGGAATTCCTGTGCAACTTTTAGCCTTCAAAATGAAAGGACCATTTCGTATTTTAAATTAAACAATATACAAATGATAAATGCAACTCAAATAAATTACAAAGAATGAAATTGGTCTTATAAAAGCAAATAAATTACATAAACAATGTGAATATTATCATTGCAACAGGTACAGATGCTATAGCTCAGATAGAGAAGAAACAGGAGACAGTGAACACACAACCAATACGCACATACGCTACTCAGCTGATGCCTATACATTTCTTATAGATTCTGGTGCAACACACTCAGTTTTTTAAAGCTGAAACTTTTCCAAAACTCCAAAGATGAGTGGACGATACATGAATTCTGTAGGGGTGTCAGGTTAAACAGTTTTGGAAAAATACACAACTCCAGTATCATGCACTGATGATGTCACAGGCATATTTAAAAATTCATTTTTTGTTGTCAGACTGTTGCCCCATTAATTTGATGGGAAGAGATGTAATGTGTTATTGGGTATTTGTCTTGAATTTGTGTTCCCTGACACTCACATATTTATGAAATACAGCCCTGACACGCTGCTTTATGTGTATGAATGGAAGCTCTGCACATCAGCTGTGACCTCTGTAACTCCTGCTCTTGTTGAGAAAGCACACACATTCACATTCAACACAGACACAGACTACATGAAACCACAAGACCTGCACTACACTGCACACACACATGAATGGAGAGATGCAGACTTTGAGAAACGATGGTTCAAAGAACGCTGTCTGAAGGAAAAGCTAACATTAAGTTTCATGTTTTGGAACAAACACAGATGTGCTGTTTCAGTAACTTTACCCAAACAAACAAAACCAAAGTTAAGTAATCACATCCAGACAGCCAGTTTTGGTTTGCGTTTTCTTTTAATGGCAAGACCTATACATTCACGCGATTATGTCAAGGTTTTTGTGAATCATCTACCATCTACAATGAAGCATTGAAAAAAAGTTTTACCTGCTCATACCTTCTATGTCGAAGGTACGAGCGATGCACGCTAGTTGCTCGGTTGTTTACTGTACAAACCAACACAGAAGTCTTTTTACCCTCTATGTCCTAGGATCTGAAGACCCAGTGGATTTGTTTTATTTTATTTTTGATGGAAGTGAAATGGCTAACCATTTCACTTCGGACAGCTTTCTCAACGAGTGCCAGTACAATGCGGGATTCGCTACATTCTGAAGATAAAGCATGGATCAGCACAGACTGTCCGAGACCCAACTTCAAACTTGGGAGCTGTAAGTTTCACCATTTTATGTTGCTTTACTGTATGCATGCGAGAGCCTGTTACGTGTGTTGTTAGCATGGCAGCTAATGTGGCTAACGTTTTGCCTTGTCCACACAGACGGGTATAGCCGGGTACAGATTGTATGCAATTCTTCTGCTTGGTATTGTCAGCGCATTTGTTTATTTGCAATAAGAGTTCTCCACTCAAAGTTATCCATTTAAACCAATATTTATTTGCTATTAAAGAATCAAAATTAGCATGTACATGGATCTCCTCTGATCTGAAAACCACAGTCTGCAAGCAGTTAGCTGTGAGAGAAGAGTGTCTATCTTAGCAGTTACACAGAGTTTTGTATATATTTTTACTATAACTATCTGATTGGTGAAAAAGTTGGGGAGAAACCATGGTTTAGACTCAGCTCTCCCTTCGTTGGTGCACAGGCTGGTCCCAGCCTCTTGGCACAGTGCCTCCTTCTTCTGAGCTGTCCTCACCTAGAGAAAAACCTACTCTCCCTTTTCATGTAACCGCCTCTTCACCATGTTAGGAGTTGTTGTTTACTTTAAGCATCTGAGGCGGTCACCTGTCATCCTGTTCTTCTGGTGTCTCCCTATGTGTGCGTGACTGTCTTGAGTTTCACCCTAGTGCCCCCCTAACGCATAGCAACAGTAATCATAATACTAAACAACAAATAATAAACAAATAATAAACAACACTCTCTTAGCAATGTAACGTAAATTTTTATATTTCTCACAAATCCCTCCTTTTACACCTTTTAAGGTGTAAACCTCCATCGGTACTAAGCAACAGTCACAGGTTACAATACCTAGTCTTGTCTTCTCCTTGTACAGGTCATCCGTTGTGACCTGGAATCATGTATCCCTCTTTCCCTGTAGGTAGAGCACTCAATGAACTGTACTATTCTCCTTCACTAGCCCTCTCATCTTCTTCAGGATCAGAATCTCTCCTTGGACTGACATCAGCCCACCCTATGATCCAGATTTCAGTAGCCACCTCCTCAGCCATATCTCCCTCATCTTCATCATCTGACTCAATTTCTTTGTTCAATAAGGGCATCTGATAAGGAGGAGGATCCTTCTCTTTTGAGAGAGCGGTGGTGATCAGTCGGTTAATTAAAGTTCTAAGACATGGAATGCAACAACAGCCACAACAAACTAAAATTGCCAAGAAACACCCGATAGAAACAACCAAAGACATAATCAGAGCCTGTCTGGAGGGATCCCAAGACATAAATCCCGGTATCGGACAGTTGGGGTCTTTTCAAGTTAAATACAGAGGATTACACCCTCCTTTTTGGCAATTTGGCTGTTGACTACCTTTGATAAGACTCATTCTAACTCTCAGAGGGTCTGCTCCGGATGAGGCCTTCTGGGGTCTGTACCCCCAGTCAGCTCCTCCTGTGTTGGTGATAATATAATCCCATTTCCCACACCACCTATCATAGCTGTATCCTGTGTCACCATAGTACTCGCAGAGATACTTATCTGACCATTGATGAGCAGCCTCTTCTGGTTGGCATTTCACCACCAAACACAAGTCAAATTTAGCTGTTGCATCTTGGCCTTCAGTAAACTGTATGTTAAGTGGGGATAAACTGGAGGTGAGAGACCGTTTCGGTCAGAGGTGAGCTATAGCTGCAATGCTGTCAGTAGTATTGGTGGTGTGATTATTATTAATCTCCCACAATATAATGGGGAGTACTATGATTAATGATATGAACAAAAACACACACAATGTTCCCCTTAGCCCACACCAGCCTGGGTGCCTAAAGGGGTGCCATGATCATCTGTTTAATTCAACCATGGTGTTGATGAGGGTCTTATCTTTTTTTTTTTCAGTCTATCTACTTTGAACCCTCACCTTGTTCAGCCAAATCAGTTCTAACCTCCGCCAAAGTGCGTGAGGGTCGAGATGCAGGTGCACAATGTGTCAGGTGGTGCCAATTAGCTCCAGCTTTACCTTTTACCTGGACCGCGTGGGAAGTTATTTCAGTAACTTCATAGGGTCCAGTCCACCTGGGATCCAGCCACTTTCTTTTGTGGACTTTCACACGCACCCAATCTCCTACCTTTATTGCTGGAGTCTCCGCTGGAGTTGCTTCGGGTCCGGCCAGCTGTACCTGTTTAGACAAAACTCGAAAGAGTCATTAGTCAGTGCAGTCATGTACTCATCACAGTTCACCTGCCACACATCCAGAGAGGGCATATGACCTCCTTCTCGGGGTGGTCCATTCTTCATCGCTTTTCGACACTTGCTGTTTTAACAGTCGTTGGGATAGTTTCCTTGTGTTTTCCTCCTCTTGCCCCCTTGTCTGTCTTCATGTCTGCGGTGGTGGTGATCTAAATGTTCAACCCACAATTTATATGGGAGCTTCTGAAGTCCCACCACTTCTTTCAATGCTTTCTGGACTTCTTCAGGGAGGCCTCTTATGCACTGCATTCGCCACAGAGCCTGCATTGAGTCGCTGGAATCATGTCTAGCCCCCATGTGTTTGGCCCACAATTGCTCTCTGTCAGGTTTACACAACCTATAACATGTAAAATCAGAGACAAAAAGGACAAGACACAGCGTTAAGTTTCTTACTTGCGAGGAGAACGGACAGAGATATGCTTAGTTACAATCTCCGAACCGCTCTGAAGCATATCCTGCCGAGCCCTCTCTTTTTATTATAATTGGGGGTTCCCTAGTTACAAGACCGTTGCTGCATAAATAAGTCAGTGAAACACAGTAGCCGCGCGATCAACATAGATAACATATATTTTTATAGCTCAGGCTGGTTTCAGCCTGTTCTGTCGTTCCTTTTTCAAGATGATAGTTCAAGCTCAGGTCAAGTCATCAGCATGCAGTCACGTACGCCTTTCTTGTAACTTCCAGAAAAACACTCAAGCACAAAATGATCTCGCACATTCATATAAAATAGTAGAAAAATTTGTAGCAGTAAAATACGTAAATATGAGATAACTTATGTACAATTATTCCAACATTTCCCTCCTGTTTATCACATATTTGCTCAAATTCTCATATCACTTATTCAACCACTTCGAAAAGATTTTAAGTTGTAAGATCACTTTTATGAGCACAAAAACGTTTACACTCAGAGGGGGCCTGAAAAACTGTTTGTCTCTTAGTCCCCTGGATTGGGGAACAAATCAGGTACACCACAGTAAGTCGTTTCAGCGTCATCATCTTCACTGTCAGAGTTACTGTTAGACTCCTTCCCCAACAGTGGATACATCTTTGCTATTTGGTTTTCCATGGGCGAAATGGCTGTAGTAATCAGACGATTAAGCAGAGAACGTACACAAGGAATACAACAGCATCCACATAAGGTCAGGACGGCAGCAAAAACTGCAATTTAGACTAACACAGAAGACACTAGGGTTCTATATTTACCGAAAACGTCCATCCAGGAGTCCCACATAGTGGTGTCAAGTCCTGAGTGATCTTTCATTTTACCATTCAGAGTCCGAAGGCCCTCTATGGCTTTAGTGAGACTACCATCGGTGGCTGTATTATTAGGGATAAACGTGCAGCACTGTTCCCTGAACATTGCACATACTCCTCCCTTTTCGGCCAAGAGCATGTCAACAGCGATCCTATTTTGGAAAGTCATGAGGGATGTTGCAGCTAGTTGACCATGTACAGCCTCGAACCCAGCTTCTGTCCAATTTCCTAATTTCTGAACGTTATAGTGGATGTAATTTATTCTGTCTACGTTCTTGTTAGTTGTACACCACCAACAAATTGATGATTCAAACCTAGCCTTCACTTGATTGGCTAATTTATATTCATCTGGAACACCTCGAGGGATCCCAATAGCGTCAATGTAGGTAGGATCTTCCTCTCATTGCCATACTGCTGTTCTTTTCTTTAAATGCCACTGTTGATGCATTTTGACATTCAGATTATCTGTTAAGTCTTTTACTGACATGGAGTACAATGACACCGTCAGTAGCAGAGTGACCAATGCGCATAAACCTGTTACATTCCTAGGGAGTTTATCGAATATCCTATCGTCTCCACACCACCACCAGATATCTCCTCAAGATACAGGTTTGAAGTCATTAGTCGTAATTATTTCCTCAGTACACCAGGTTTTGGGGAAATTGCCTAGAGGCCGTCTACCTCCAGTCATATTAATGCACGTAAAATTACCTGGCGCCACCTTCTTGGAAAACATAGGTTTCTTCACTCTTTCCTTGGTAACGGGAAAAACAGAACCCCGACTGCTACTCATGGTATTTGGGTTTGTTTTACTCATAACTTCAACCACACACTGTCGCGGGATTGTTGCAGGAATTATTTGCAGGAGTGGCCTGGGACTCATGCACATAACACAGTCCCTCTTGGCCATATTTGCAGCTTGTTCTACCATTAGTAGCCAATTATTATTTTGTCCGGAAATTCCTGTAGCTACCTGAAACCACACGTCAACAGCCCCGGTTTTATTTTGGTTAGAGATTACCACTATTCGTCCTCCTTTCTGTTGTGTTCTGGAAGGCATGCTTGGTTTAGGTTGGTCTTTGTAGCATAGTGTAACTTCAAACCATGGGTCCCTACCACTAGCATAAGGTCGTAACAAAGCTTAAGACATTCGTCATTTGTGCCATTATAAACCAGTACAAGTCCTTGTCCATTTTTTTGTGATACTGAACTTGCTCCTATATGTGACAGCAGAGCCCTGAGACCATTCTGACCAATCATCCCCGGTTTCCCCTATTACTGATCCCCATCCTGTTGAATAAGAACCAAAGCCAGTACCTATGGTTGCATACCACTCATAGCTTGCTCCCCAATTTTGCCCCTTGTCCCCGGCATCATTGGTGAGTGACCCATAAGGTACCCATAAGATCGCTGTGGTTTGATTTTGTGGCACGCAGAACACTAGGCCAGTATGTTTTGTTTGGGTGTCTTCTCCACACTTTGATTCTGTACTGCGGGTATTCATTATATGAGTTATATTAGGACTAACGACTGCGGTTGATCCTTGTTTTGGTGGTTTCCACAGATACCACACGAGCAGAAAGGTTAATATAAGAAAAAGTGTCACCATCCAGCCTCTTATGGCGTTTTTTTTTTTTTAACCCATTGGGAGTCATTTTTGCTGAAATATTTTCTCCTCTGCTTGGTTTGGTGTCTTATAAGATCTTCACTGACTTTCAGGTGTATCCAGTCTCTACACGTCTGGATCCACCCTATTATCAGTCTTTGGCTCACCACTCCTATCGGAGCTTTCAGCCGAAATGACTTTCTTGCAATGTGTTAGATGAACCCAAGTCGATCTTTCTGCTATTTTTACGGCAGTGGGGGTTGTCAGCAATACCTGATACGGACCTTCCCACTTAGGTGAGTGCCAATGTTTCTTCTTTATGCTTTCTATTAGCACCCAGTCCCCTGGTTCCACTAACTGGATTACCTGTTGGGAGACAGAAGAATTCTCATCAGTTAGTTTCTGTTTCTGTTTTTCTAATATTTTTCTCATGTAGTCTGCTAAGTTAGCCTCTTCACCGATTTCCCCACTGATTTTTAAATTGGGGTACTTTATAGTGTCTACCGAACAGCGTTTCGTATGGAGTTAAACCTGAAGTGGATGTAATGTTTATGTATAGTTTGACTAATTCCAAACACTGCGTCCATGGCCTTCCTGTTTCCTCAATGCATTTTCTCAATCTATTTTTTATCGTTCCGTTCGTTCGTTCCACTAGTCCTGCACTTTGGGGATGGTAAGCACAATGATTCTTCAGGTCAATATGGAACATTGTTCCAACCTTTTTAACGGTCTGATTTACAAAATGAGATCCATTGTCACTATATATTCTTTCAGGGATCCCGTATCTAGGTATGATATTGTTGGGTCTGAGCTCTATTAGTAACTGGAAATCATTAGTACTCGGCCTCACACGGGCGGCACCATTATGTTAACAGTACTCTACCTCATGAGCTGGACACCAAATGTGTTAGATTTCGGTTGTTTATCAATTTATTGGCTATCACAAATTAAGGAAATATTAATATTAAAAATATTAATATTAAATAATATCTTTAAAATGAATTAAAGTTCACGGGGCACCAGCCTAAACTAATAGGCAAAATAGCCAATATGGTTTTAGTCTCAATTTATTACCATTAATCTGGAACTCTGATTAACCATTAGCTTACTAACTATTACCAAATTACCAAATCAATAGTAAGTTACAGTTGAAGGATTGGAATTCTACCGAGTAGAGGTTGGCAATATTCACGCTTGTGCAACATTAAAGACACCAGTAGTTATACTTAAAAGGCATTTATTTACAATGGAGCAGAGTAAAGTACAATGTCTAATCTAGCATATACAGGTGTGTGTGTGTGTGTGTGTGTGTGTGTGTGTGTGTGTGTCTGTGGGGACACAGACAAAGGCAAGATGGCCGACTCAAAGTGGTCACTGTGACCACATGACCTGAACAAAGAAGACTACTAAAATGGCCGCTGAGACCACCTAGTATGTGTGATTGGGAGGGTGTGAGTTTCTTTGTTAGCCTAGCTCATGTAATCTAATGGTACCAGGTTAGAGGGGGAAGGTTAGCTTCATGCAGGTTCTAGGACTGAGACGTACTGCTATGTGTGTGAACATACGAGTACTCGATTAACTGTATGACTGACCACGACCTAAGCAAACATTACAACAACAAGACATCAATCAACAAGTACATTAACAAGTTAAGACTTCTGCTGATTAGCTATGCTGTGCTGGGAGAGGTTAGGCCCAGTCCGTTAACGTTACCCAATCCTTGGAACAAGCAAAGAGATCCTTTCCAGTGTTTTGTAAAGTCCAGTGAGTTGGGGGGTTTCCTGGTGGAGTAAAGTCCTGTCTGGCTGTGTTGCTTGCCGTTATCTCCTTTGTTCTCCTCACAGAGTTAGCTGTTCCAAGCTAACTGTGCTACGACTCCTGTTGCTTGGAAAATCAGCTAGCCTTGTGTCGTAGCTGCTGATTCTGAAGAGGATTTGGTTCACTCACAGTTAATCCGAAGCAGGTCGCTGTTGTTGAGGAGAAGAGTGGTTGCAGGCTGCTGTGAGCAGGCCGGCGAGGGAGAGCTGGTTTCTCAGGTAGCAGAGCTGACCTGGGCTGGGGCCTTGTTGCCCTTTGAAGAACCGAGAGGAGAGGGCTGGAGCTGCTCTCCAGAGCAAGCCAAGAAGGGAAGAGAGCGAGAAGGGGTCTAGAAGACTGGTTTTGTTTGTGACACCTTAGGGGGTCACATGTCACACGCTGGCCCACACTGGCTGGCCAGTGGGGTCCGTGGGGGGGAAGGGTCATCCCCAGGTGTGAACCGTGAGGAACTGTGGGGTGTGAATTCCTTTGTCCAGTGGAGCAAAGAAACATTTGGTCTATTGAATGACTGAGTCCCAACAGTCCCCCTTTGTTGTCAGGATGCCACCTGACGTGTCATCCTGAGAGCATAATGTATAGTCCATTTGTCAGTTCATTCAACGGGTAACATCCGGGCATTTGTCAACACTATCTATCTTGGCTAAGCAAGAACAATCAGGTTACAAAGCAGAGTTCAGATAATAACCACAAGGATCGAAAGTGTAAAACAACTAACATGTTTCCTAGTTACTCATGGTGTTAGTGAGGACTGGAAAGTCAGTGATGTTAGTTTGTTAAGGTGAGATATAGAGGGTGGCACCTAGAATGACAAGATTTGGAGTGTCTGGGTGAGTGTGCCATGTATATGCAGTGTCCTAAACTTGTATCTGATTTGATTCAGAATTTAGTTTGCTGCTGCTGACAAACCCATTGAGTCCATCTGGAAGAGTGTAGGGTACCCTGAGCCTACTTACTGTCAGTACTCAGTGCGGCGAACTCTGGAGCGCCGGTGCTTTAAGTTTTCTTTAACCTGTGGCACAAAGCTGTAGCACTTTGAGTAGCTGAAGGAAGAACATTCAGAGGCATTGTCACTGTCTGAATTAACATGGTCAGAGATGACGTGGTCATTGTCTGATCCATGTGTTGACTGGTCCTGTGTCTGAGCCAGAATTTCTGCGTAAGGCCGTCTCCTGCTCCTGTTGTGGGAGTGCCTATCTCTACGCACTTGGTGGGCGTGGCGGTTACGCTCAGCACCCATATGTGGCCTTTTATCACCCCCCTTCGATCTGTTCTGAGGGTGATCTTTTGAGGTTACATGTCTGTGTGACGCTAAGGTGTTTGAGTTGCTAGGCTCAGTTGTTTTCCCCCTTGCCTTGGAATTGACCATGGTTTCCCAAGCCATTTTTGTCATTTTCTTTATTTCCTGCATGGTGGGCTTACCTTGATGCGTCATCAGTGTAACATGAGTGCGTACACAGGGATGGAGGTTTCGTAGGAACAAAGACTTGAAGGTGGAGTTCTCCTCTAAGCCTGGTGTGTTCCTACCCTGAAAATATGCATGCCTCAAACGTTGGTAAAAGTCATTGGGATGTTCATGGCGGGAGTGTTTGATTTGAGGCTGCAACCAAAGATTCTATCTCATCCGCAGCAGGAGAGAATTCTTCTGTCAGTGCTTGACAGAGCTCTTTGTAGTCATCTCTGACACTGGGAGGCAGTGATTGCATAAACTTGTGGACTGCTTTTGAGCTGGTCTTCCACACAAGTTTAGTTTTCTCCCTTTGGGTTGCATGGGGCAAATCAATTAGGTTGTGTTCTAACTCCCTAAAGTAGTTTTCAATATTTTGATCAGAGTTGTCTGGATCAAAATGTTCAATGTCCTTTGCTATGAACTCAAGCACTTCGAGGCGGGGGCACTGTGAGGTCCTACTGATGAAGGCGAGACTAAGCTAGCTGGACTAGAGGAAGGAGCTGAACAGCGGTCATCACTCTCATGGGGTGCAGAGAGGAGGCTGAACAGTCCTGAAAAGTTTTGGTCCTTCTGTTGGAGGGGTGAGCACAGGTGAAAGTGTTATGCATCAGTGGCTGATGGGAACATGAATATCCTCTACCGGATAAACTACCTGTCTCTTCAGTGTCAGTTTCAGGAAGATGGGAAGTCAGGTGGGTAACCTCTGTCTCTCAGTGGAGGTTGAGGAGCTGACTTCATTTCCCAGGACTTAGGGTCAGTTGGAATTGGTCCCATCCTGAGTGGAGGCGGAGTTAACCTGTCATTAAGGGAAGAGTGTGAAGCAGAAAAACCAGAATCACAAGCACTGACCGATCGTGGTGGAGCAAGGCATTCTGATTTAACCCTTAACAATTCTTCCTTGTGTGAACAGAGGTCTACCTCTGCTGCATGCAGGTCTCCTAAGTAGCGCATGGCTTTCTTGTTAGTTTCCTTAACTTCCTGGAGGAGAAAAGCATTTTGAGCTCTAAGCGATTTTACCTCCTCCTCTAGGGCTGCTTGGCTCTGAAGTGAAATGCTGGTTTGCCTGTGGAAGTTCAACAGTACACATCTTAACAATGGGCCTTTGGATGCAGTCTGAGCATCACCTTTGTCACTGAGTAACAAGTCTATTTCTTTACTGCACTCACTGGAATTTAACTTGCTGATAAATTCTAGGTAGCCAGGCTTCAGGCTCTGTGCTAGGGAAGAAATAAACTGCTCTACACAGGAGTTCTCCATTGTTGTGTCTGGGAAAGAGGGAGTTAAACAAGTTTTTCACAAAACAAGAAGTCAATGTAGTTGGCTGTGGTGTTGCGCTGGCAGACACCTTGTAGTGTAGTTTGGCAGTACACTAGCCTAACTAAACAATGCAGTGGCCTACACTATGGGGGTAGCTTCCTGTGGAGGAGGGGCAGCTACACTAGTGGGCATAAAGATTAGGACAGTAAAGGCAAGTGCAGGTTTACTGTCTGCTTAAGAAATGTTTCAAAAGCAATGACTGAGATGCAAGGCAGTAACAGTCCAAGGATTATCTCTTCAAGTTGACTCAGGCTGTAATGCAAGGCAGTAACAGCTAGGTGCAGAACTTGGGTTTCACAGGGCTGGTAGCACACTGTGGCTTTATCCCAGACTCTATTTCTTACTCAGGCTGAAATGCTTGGCAGTAACAGCCAGGTATAAGCTCTCTGTGTTACACAGGGCTGTCGGCACACAGTGTTTAATGTTAAAGGGAGCAGCAATTCTGACAGCTTTACTAGATAGCATTGAACACGTGGTATTCAAATGCTGGACTGAGGTTCTTACATTTCCTACAGAATAAACTCAACTGGAATTGTTAGCAACAATAGCAGGCTCTTGATACTAAGGCTTATGTGTTAGCTATTAATAACTGGAGGACGTCTAATATTACTTAGGTAAAATTGTAAACCAATTCTCACCACAGTGCACTTGTTTGTAAGTACACCTGGACGTTTACTCCTGTGGTGGACTAAAAATTTTTTTCCAACCTTTGCGGTTTTGGCCAAATTATGAATTTAATATTGCACAATTATGAATATTTGCCAACAGTACTCGGCCTCACACGGGGCACCATTATGTTGGGTCTGAGCTCTATTAGTAACTGGAAATCATTAGTACTCGGCCTCACACGGGCGGCACCATTATGTTAACAGTACTCTACCTCATGAGCTGGACACCAAATGTGTTAGATTTCGGTTGTTTATCAATTTATTGGCTATCACAAATTAAGGAAATATTAATATTAAAAATATTAATATTAAATAATATCTTTAAAATGAATTAAAGTTCACGGGGCACCAGCCTAAACTAATAGGCAAAATAGCCAATATGGTTTTAGTCTCAATTTATTACCATTAATCTGGAACTCTGATTAACCATTAGCTTACTAACTATTACCAAATTACCAAATCAATAGTAAGTTACAGTTGAAGGATTGGAATTCTACCGAGTAGAGGTTGGCAATATTCACGCTTGTGCAACATTAAAGACACCAGTAGTTATACTTAAAAGGCATTTATTTACAATGGAGCAGAGTAAAGTACAATGTCTAATCTAGCATATACAGGTGTGTGTGTGTGTGTGTGTGTGTGTGTGTGTGTGTGTGTGTGTCTGTGGGGACACAGACAAAGGCAAGATGGCCGACTCAAAGTGGTCACTGTGACCACATGACCTGAACAAAGAAGACTACTAAAATGGCCGCTGAGACCACCTAGTATGTGTGATTGGGAGGGTGTGAGTTTCTTTGTTAGCCTAGCTCATGTAATCTAATGGTACCAGGTTAGAGGGGGAAGGTTAGCTTCATGCAGGTTCTAGGACTGAGACGTACTGCTATGTGTGTGAACATACGAGTACTCGATTAACTGTATGACTGACCACGACCTAAGCAAACATTACAACAACAAGACATCAATCAACAAGTACATTAACAAGTTAAGACTTCTGCTGATTAGCTATGCTGTGCTGGGAGAGGTTAGGCCCAGTCCGTTAACGTTACCCAATCCTTGGAACAAGCAAAGAGATCCTTTCCAGTGTTTTGTAAAGTCCAGTGAGTTGGGGGGTTTCCTGGTGGAGTAAAGTCCTGTCTGGCTGTGTTGCTTGCCGTTATCTCCTTTGTTCTCCTCACAGAGTTAGCTGTTCCAAGCTAACTGTGCTACGACTCCTGTTGCTTGGAAAATCAGCTAGCCTTGTGTCGTAGCTGCTGATTCTGAAGAGGATTTGGTTCACTCACAGTTAATCCGAAGCAGGTCGCTGTTGTTGAGGAGAAGAGTGGTTGCAGGCTGCTGTGAGCAGGCCGGCGAGGGAGAGCTGGTTTCTCAGGTAGCAGAGCTGACCTGGGCTGGGGCCTTGTTGCCCTTTGAAGAACCGAGAGGAGAGGGCTGGAGCTGCTCTCCAGAGCAAGCCAAGAAGGGAAGAGAGCGAGAAGGGGTCTAGAAGACTGGTTTTGTTTGTGACACTTTAGGGGGTCACATGTCACACGCTGGCCCACACTGGCTGGCCAGTGGGGTCCGTGGGGGGGAAGGGTCATCCCCAGGTGTGAACCGTGAGGAATTGTGGGGTGTGAATTCCTTTGTCCAGTGGAGCAAAGAAACATTTGGTCTATTGAATGACTGAGTCCCAACAATATCTTTACACAATGCTTTAGCTACTGTTAGCACGTCAGGGTGTTTTGTAGGAAAGAGCTCGATCCATTTTGAAAATGCATCTATTATGACCAGGCAATATTTCTTCCCTTCACTTTGGTTTAATTCTATAAAGTCCATGTGAATTACTTGAAATGGATATTGGGTTGTTGGGAAACGTCCCCTTCGTGGTCTCAGATTTCCTTGTGGATTATGTTTTGCGCATGTCAAACACGCTCTACAAAAAATTTTAGAATAAGAGTTAAAGCCATAGGTAGTAAAATATTGATGTATCTGTCCTACCATCCCTCCTGTTGAGACATGTGTTACACCATGGCTCAATGTTGCTGCCCATTTGTATAAGTTTTTCGGTAGGATAGGTTTATTGTCAGGTCATACAAATGTGTCATTATATAATTTTGCTCCATTTTTTATCCAGATATCTTTTTCTAATTGTGGACTTTGTTGTTGCATTTCTTTTAGTATGACGTCATCTAATTTTTTGTCTTCCTCTAAGGACAACACATCAAGCTGTCCTTCAGCGGCTGCTTTTGCTGTTTTATCCGCAAAAGCATTTCCCAAGGACACCTTATCTGTCCCTGATGTGTTCTGCGCATTTACATACTGCCAATGTTTTGGGTAGCTGTACTGCTTGTAATAGTTCTTTCAACACTGTGGCATGTGTTACTGGCTTCCCAGTCGAGGTTACCATGGCTCGGTTCTTCCAATATTGTGCAAAGGTATGAACTGTAGCAAATGCATATTGGCTGTCGGTGTAGATTGTTGCATCTTTATTTTTCATTAATTTGCCAGCTTCGGTGAGTGCTATAAGCTCAGCAGCCTGTGCTGAGAGATGTGACGCTAGCTGTTTTGCCTTTAGCACCTCGGTCTGAGTCACCACTGCATATCCAGTCTGAGTTTTTCCTAAATCATTCTTCTTGGACGACCCGTCCACAAATAGAACTTCCCCTCCTTCTAAAGGTTGATCTTTAAGGTCAGTTCTGCTATTTGCCGTCTGTTCGGCTAACTCCTGACAGTCATGTCTTACTCCATCTTCTGGGAGTGGCAACAGGGTGGCAGGATTTAGAGTGGTACATCTTTCTATAGTGAGGTGGGGTTGTGATAGTAGGATAGACATGCAGGACAGA
The DNA here is from genome assembly GCA_002217815.1 of Seriola quinqueradiata. Taxonomy (NCBI): domain Eukaryota; kingdom Metazoa; phylum Chordata; class Actinopteri; order Carangiformes; family Carangidae; genus Seriola; species Seriola quinqueradiata. Next base: position 115,444 of record BDMU01000323.1, read on the forward strand.
ATTCTCGCGGGTGACAGAAATGTCATGTTAGTTTGGAGCAACAGCGCCGACACGGCATGTGGTACCTTCAGGATCAGAGGGTAAAATAACACTATGGTAGAACTTGTTTCTACTGCCATTGAGGCTGCTATTACAGCTCTTACACAATGAGGCAGCGCACACGCTACACTGTCTAGTTTAGATGAGAAATATGCTACAGGCTTCATCTTATCTACTTTTCAAAACGTCTTTCCTGGAGGCTTGTACTTTAACCCATCAAAAATTTCCCCTTGTTAGGGACTCATATTTTATTACAAATTCAAAATATTTTCCATAAAGCTTATAATCTTTAGCAAAGTATAAACGTCCTTTTAAAAAAAAAGCTCATATGTTTTAACTGATCCTGAGAATGTCCTTTCTAAAGGCTCATGAGTTTTTATTAGTAAAAACAGAATACCTTTCCCTGTATTTTACTAAATCTCCCACTCTTAATCACAACCTAAATATATTCTATTCAATATAATAATTATTTCATTATTATAAACCTCCTAACTCACTTACACACACACAGCCTCAGCGACTGCGAAGTCTGGCTCCACACTCACAGAGATAAATCAACAAATTTAACCTTATTTCCACACACAACCAATATCTAATCCTAAACTCTGAGAGACATCTCATTCACACTTTTATCGCATGTGTTTTTCTGCCGCTCCTTAATCTTTTTCTTTTTCCTGTCTTTTTAATTTATGCTACCTTATGAGATGTAGATATCATTTTTCCGTCGACAATGATTTCTTTCTACACCTCCAGTTCCCTGAACTGACCTCAAAACACACTTAGTGTTATTCCTTGGTTTTGCAGTTCATCTAAAGTCGCCTTTTCTAGGGCTTTGACTTAATCTGCGGCTTCCTTTTCTCCACTCTCTTTCTCGTCCCCTCTATTTCGTCTACGTCTCACTGGCTCTGTTTCATCATCTTCCTTTCTGTGAAACATTATTTGTTTATATTTTTCTTTCTCTTTACGTTCCCGTTCCTCTTTCCTACGTTCTTTCTCCTTCTTTGGGCAATTTCGGGCTACATGTCCCTCTTTGCCACAACGCCAACAACATCTTCCTTCTTTCGACCTTGCATGGAGGACGTCTTTTCACCTTTGCTTTTTATAATTTTGTTCTGGTTTACTATAACTCTCTTTTCTATCTTTCTCCTTTTGAGAGTTTTCTTCTTCAACTTGATCTGCCCAACTGAGTTTTTGCTCATCCTTATTTCTTTTGCAAAGAATTTTGAAAAATTTTTACATATATGACGCTATAACTGATTATTTCAACTCCTTTCTTTTTATTGATTATTCTACTTTCTCATGTGTACTTATGGTACGCATGGGTTCCATGTTTTATTGTTTTTGCCTCATTGGGACGTCTCCGTGAGTTCAATGCTTATTTTATGACCAAACTAATGTCATTACTTCCTTTAGTTATCTCCGTTCCTTAAATTTTTATTTTCATACCTTGACCTCTTATATTGCAGTATCTTTCCCCTAAATTGTAGTTTTACCTGTTTTGTTAATGAATTTGGTCCAGTCTTGTCAACACCTAGGGTGTTCTAAAAACTGGTTTTCATCAGTAGGCCAGCAATTTAATTTCCTGTTATGGTAATTCTCACTTCAACTCTTTCGAGTGGAGAATTCTTGCCTTTTCATCCACAACAGGTTTGCTGTTTACAACCCTACTATTTTATATGACACAAAATACCCAGTGGTATTTTAAACCCCACACACACACACACAGTCGCAATCACACAGTTTGTTTTCCACGGATATTTCGGAACTCCGCCGTTGTTACCTGTCAGTGCCTAGGATTTACAGGGTTTGCGCAATGACCCTCAGTCACTCTACTCACCGCTGTTGTCCTTCCTTTCTTCCCGTTGTCCTTCCCCTCTCGGAATACCGTCAACCATCAGATCCCAGCCGGCGGGTCGATATCCAGTCCTGGAAAAGGATTTCAAGAGCTCACACTATGGAACTCTGCTGTGGCCACAGTCTTTCCTGGAGTCCACCCTCCTGCTGGAATCCTCAGGTCTGTTGGTATCCGGCTCAAAGGACCAAGTTAATGTCAGGTTTACACAACCTATAACATGTAAAATCAGAGACAAAAAGGACAAGACACAGCGTTAAGTTTCTTACTCGCGAGGAGAACGGACAGAGATATGCTCAGTTACAATCTCCGAACCGCTCTGAAGCATATCCTGCCGAGCCCTCTCTTTTTATTATAATA
>BDMU01000325.1:0-16916 GCA_002217815.1 Seriola quinqueradiata
ATACTTTTTTATGACTTTTTTTTTGCCATGCTATACTATGACTTTTTTTATGCTATACTATGACTTTTATGACTTTATGCATGCTATACTATGACTTTTTTATGACTTTTTATGACATGCTATACTATGACTTTTTTGCCATGCTATACTATGACTTTTTTATGACTTTTTTGCCATGCTATACTATGACTTTTTTTATCACTTTTTAGCCATGCTATACTATGACTTTTTTTATACTTTTTGACCATGCTATACTATGACTTTTTTATGACTTTTCATGCTGCTATACTATGACTTTTTTATGACTTTTTTGCCATGCTATACTATGACTTTTTTATGACTTTTTATGACATGCTATACTATGACTTTTTATGACTTTTATGACATGCTATACTATGACTTTTTATGACTTTTTTTGCCATGCTATACTATGACTTTTTTTATGACTTTTATGACATGCTATACTATGACTTTTTTTGCCATGCTATACTATGACTTTTTTTATGACTTTTTATGACATGCTATACTATGACTTTTTTATGACTTTTTATGCATGCTATACTATGACTTTTTTATGACTTTTTTGCCATGCTATACTATGACTTTTTATGACTTTTTTGCCATGCTATACTATGACTTTTTTATGACTTTTTTGACATGCTATACTATGACTTTTTTATGACTTTTTATGAATGCTATACTATGACTTTTTTTTGCCATGCTATACTATGACTTTTTTATGACTTTTTATGCATGCTATACTATGACTTTTTTATGACTTTTTTGCCATGCTATACTATGACTTTTTTTGCCATGCTATACTATGACTTTTTTATGACTTTTTATGACATGCTATACTATGACTTTTTTATGACTTTTTATGACATGCTATACTATGACTTTTTTTGCCATGCTATACTATGACTTTTTATGACTTTTTATGCCATGCTATACTATGACTTTTTTAATGACTTTTTTATGACATGCTATACTATGACTTTTTTTCCATGCTATACTATGACTTTTTTATGACTTTTTATGCATGCTATACTATGACTTTTTTTGCCATGCTATACTATGACTTTTTTATGACTTTTTTTGCCATGCTATACTATGACTTTTTTATGACTTTTTTGCCATGCTATACTATGACTTTTTTATGACTTTTTATGCATGCTATACTATGACTTTTTATGACTTTTTTATGACATGCTATACTATGACTTTTTTTGCCATGCTATACTATGACTTTTTTATACTTTTTGCATGCTATACTATGACTTTTTTATGACTTTTTTTGCCATGCTATACTATGACTTTTTTATGACTTTTTATGACATGCTATACTATGACTTTTTTGCCATGCTATACTATGACTTTTTATGACTTTTTTATGACATGCTATACTATGACTTTTTTATGACTTTTTATGACATGCTATACTATGACTTTTTTTGCCATGCTATACTATGACTTTTTTATGACTTTTTATGCATGCTATACTATGACTTTTTTTGCCATGCTATACTATGACTTTTTATGCCATGCTATACTATGACTTTTTTATGACTTTTTATGCTGCTATACTATGACTTTTTTTGCCATGCTATACTATGACTTTTTTATGACTTTTTATGACATGCTATACTATGACTTTTTTGCCATGCTATACTATGACTTTTTTATGACTTTTTATGCCATGCTATACTATGACTTTTTTATGACTTTTTTGCATGCTATACTATGACTTTTTTTGCCATGCTATACTATGACTTTTTTTGCCATGCTATACTATGACTTTTTTAGACTTTTTATGACATGCTATACTATGACTTTTTTATGACTTTTTATGACATGCTATACTATGACTTTTTTTGCCATGCTATACTATGACTTTTTTATGACTTTTTTTGCCATGCTATACTATGACTTTTTTATGACTTTTTTGCATGCTATACTATGACTTTTTTATGACTTTTTATGCATGCTATACTATGACTTTTTTTTGCCATGCTATACTATGACTTTTTTATGACTTTTTATGCATGCTATACTATGACTTTTTTATGACTTTTTATGACATGCTATACTATGACTTTTTTGCCATGCTATACTATGACTTTTTTGCCATGCTATACTATGACTTTTTTATGACTTTATGACATGCTATACTATGACTTTTTTATGACTTTTTATGACATGCTATACTATGACTTTTTTTGCCATGCTATACTATGACTTTTTTATGACTTTTATGCATGCTATACTATGACTTTTTTTGCCATGCTATACTATGACTTTTTTATGACTTTTTTGCATGCTATACTATGACTTTTTTATGACTTTTTTTGCCATGCTATACTATGACTTTTTTATGACTTTTTATGACATGCTATACTATGACTTTTTATGACTTTTTATGACATGCTATACTATGACTTTTTTTGCCATGCTATACTATGACTTTTTTATGACTTTTTTTGACATGCTATACTATGACTTTTTTATGACTTTTTTGCCATGCTATACTATGACTTTTTTGCCATGCTATACTATGACTTTTTTATGACTTTTTTTGCATGCTATACTATGACTTTTTTTGCCATGCTATACTATGACTTTTTATGACCATGCTATACTATGACTTTTTTATGACTTTTTATGACATGCTATACTATGACTTTTTTTGCCATGCTATACTATGACTTTTTTATGACTTTTTATGACATGCTATACTATGACTTTTTTTGCCATGCTATACTATGACTTTTTTATGACTTTTTATGACATGCTATACTATGACTTTTTTATGACTTTTTTTGCCATGCTATACTATGACTTTTTTGCCATGCTATACTATGACTTTTTATGACTTTTTATGACATGCTATACTATGACTTTTTTATGACTTTTTTTGACATGCTATACTATGACTTTTTTTGCCATGCTATACTATGACTTTTTTATGACTTTTTTTGCCATGCTATACTATGACTTTTTTATGACTTTTTTGCATGCTATACTATGACTTTTTTTGCCATGCTATACTATGACTTTTTTATGACTTTTTTTGCATGCTATACTATGACTTTTTTTGCATGCTATACTATGACTTTTTTGCCATGCTATACTATGACTTTTTTATGACTTTTTATGCATGCTATACTATGACTTTTTTTGCCATGCTATACTATGACTTTTTTATGACTTTTTTTGCCATGCTATACTATGACTTTTTTTGCCATGCTATACTATGACTTTTTTATGACTTTTTATGACATGCTATACTATGACTTTTTTATGACTTTTTATGCATGCTATACTATGACTTTTTTATGACTTTTTTGCCATGCTATACTATGACTTTTTTTTTGCATGCTATACTATGACTTTTTTATGCCATGCTATACTATGACTTTATGACTTTTATGCATGCTATACTATGACTTTTTTATGACTTTTTATGACATGCTATACTATGACTTTTTTTGCCATGCTATACTATGACTTTTTTATGACTTTTTATGCCATGCTATACTATGACTTTTTTATGACTTTTTATGACATGCTATACTATGACTTTTTTATGACTTTTTATGACATGCTATACTATGACTTTTTTTGCCATGCTATACTATGACTTTTTTATCACTTTTTTTGCCATGCTATACTATGACTTTTTTATGACTTTTTTGCCATGCTATACTATGACTTTTTTATGCACTATGCTATACTATGACTTTTTTATGACTTTTATGACATGCTATACTATGACTTTTTTATCTTTTTTTGCCATGCTATACTATGACTTTTTTATGACTTTTTATGACATGCTATACTATGACTTTTTTATGACTTTTCATGACATGCTATACTATGACTTTTTTATGACTTTTTTTGCCATGCTATACTATGACTTTTTTATGACTTTTTATGACATGCTATACTATGACTTTTTTGCCATGCTATACTATGACTTTTTTATGACTTTTTATGACATGCTATACTATGACTTTTTTATGACTTTTTATGCCATGCTATACTATGACTTTTTTACTTTTTTGCCATGCTATACTATGACTTTTTTATGACTTTTTTGCCATGCTATACTATGACTTTTTTATGACTTTTTTTGCATGCTATACTATGACTTTTTTATGACTTTTTATGACATGCTATACTATGACTTTTTTTGCCATGCTATACTATGACTTTTTATGACTTTTTTTGCCATGCTATACTATGACTTTTTTTGCCATGCTATACTATGACTTTTTTATGACTTTTTATGACATGCTATACTATGACTTTTTTTATGACTTTTTATGCCATGCTATACTATGACTTTTTTTGCCATGCTATACTATGACTTTTTTGCCATGCTATTACTATGACTTTTTTATGACTTTTTTGCATGCTATACTATGACTTTTTTATGACTTTTTATGACATGCTATACTATGACTTTTTTATGACTTTTTATGACATGCTATACTATGACTTTTTTTGCCATGCTATACTATGACTTTTTTATGACTTTTTTTGCCATGCTATACTATGACTTTTTTTATGACTTTTTTTGCCATGCTATACTATGACTTTTTTATGACTTTTTATGACATGCTATACTATGACTTTTTTATGACTTTTTATGACATGCTATACTATGACTTTTTTATGACTTTTTATGACATGCTATACTATGACTTTTTTTGCCATGCTATACTATGACTTTTTTATGACTTTTTTTGCCATGCTATACTATGACTTTTTTATGACTTTTTTGCATGCTATACTATGACTTTTTTTGCCATGCTATACTATGACTTTTTTATGACTTTTTTTGACATGCTATACTATGACTTTTTTGCCATGCTATACTATGACTTTTTATGCCATGCTATACTATGACTTTTTTATGACTTTTTTATGCCATGCTATACTATGACTTTTTTTGCCATGCTATACTATGACTTTTTTATGACTTTTTTGCATGCTATACTATGACTTTTTTATGACTTTTTTGCCATGCTATACTATGACTTTTTTTGCCATGCTATACTATGACTTTTTTATGACTTTTTTGACCATGCTATACTATGACTTTTTTTGCCATGCTATACTATGACTTTTTTATGACCATGCTATACTATGACTTTTTTATGACTTTTTATGCATGCTATACTATGACTTTTTTTGCCATGCTATACTATGACTTTTTTATGACTTTTTATGACATGCTATACTATGACTTTTTTGCCATGCTATACTATGACTTTTTTATGACTTTTTATGACATGCTATACTATGACTTTTTTATGACTTTTTTTGCCATGCTATACTATGACTTTTTTATGACTTTTTTGCATGCTATACTATGACTTTTTTCCATGCTACTATGACTTTTTTTGCCATGCTATACTATGACTTTTTTATGACTTTTTATGACATGCTATACTATGACTTTTTTTATGACTTTTTATGACATGCTATACTATGACTTTTTTTGCCATGCTATACTATGACTTTTTTATGACTTTTTTGCCATGCTATACTATGACTTTTTTATGACTTTTTATGACATGCTATACTATGACTTTTTTATGACTTTTTATGACATGCTATACTATGACTTTTTTTGCCATGCTATACTATGACTTTTTTATGACTTTTTTGCATGCTATACTATGACTTTTTTATGACTTTTTTTGCCATGCTATACTATGACTTTTTTATACTTTTTGCCATGCTATACTATGACTTTTTTATGACTTTTCATGACATGCTATACTATGACTTTTTTATGACTTTTTTTGCCATGCTATACTATGACTTTTTTATGACTTTTTATGACATGCTATACTATGACTTTTTTATGACTTTTTATGACATGCTATACTATGACTTTTTTATGACTTTTTTTGCCATGCTATACTATGACTTTTTTATGACTTTTTATGACATGCTATACTATGACTTTTTTTGCCATGCTATACTATGACTTTTTTATGACTTTTTATGACATGCTATACTATGACTTTTTTATGACTTTTTATGCCATGCTATACTATGACTTTTTTATACTTTTTTGCCATGCTATACTATGACTTTTTTATCACTTTTTTGCCATGCTATACTATGACTTTTTTATCACTTTTTTGCCATGCTATACTATGACTTTTTTATGACTTTTTATGACATGCTATACTATGACTTTTTTTGCCATGCTATACTATGACTTTTTTATGACTTTTTTGCCATGCTATACTATGACTTTTTTTTGCCATGCTATACTATGACTTTTTTTGCCATGCTATACTATGACTTTTTTATGACTTTTTATGACATGCTATACTATGACTTTTTTATGACTTTTTATGACATGCTATACTATGACTTTTTTTGCCATGCTATACTATGACTTTTTTTGCCATGCTATACTATGACTTTTTTATGACTTTTTATGACATGCTATACTATGACTTTTTATGACATGCTATACTATGACTTTTTTATGACTTTTTATGACATGCTATACTATGACTTTTTTTGCCATGCTATACTATGACTTTTTTATCACTTTTTTTGCCATGCTATACTATGACTTTTTTATCACTTTTTTGCCATGCTATACTATGACTTTTTTATGACTTTTTATGACATGCTATACTATGACTTTTTTATGACTTTTTATGACATGCTATACTATGACTTTTTTTGCCATGCTATACTATGACTTTTTTATCACTTTTTTTGCCATGCTATACTATGACTTTTTTATGACTTTTTTTGCCATGCTATACTATGACTTTTTTTGCCATGCTATACTATGACTTTTTATGACTTTTTTGCCATGCTATACTATGACTTTTTTTGCCATGCTATACTATGACTTTTTTGCCATGCTATACTATGACTTTTTTATGACTTTTTTTGCCATGCTATACTATGACTTTTTTTGCCATGCTATACTATGACTTTTTTATGACTTTTTTGCCATGCTATACTATGACTTTTTTATGACTTTTTTGCCATGCTATACTATGACTTTTTTTGCCATGCTATACTATGACTTTTTTATGACTTTTTTTGCCATGCTATACTATGACTTTTTTTGCCATGCTATACTATGACTTTTTTGCCATGCTATACTATGACTTTTTTATGACTTTTTATGCCATGCTATACTATGACTTTTTTTGCCATGCTATACTATGACTTTTTTATGACTTTTTATGACATGCTATACTATGACTTTTTTTGCCATGCTATACTATGACTTTTTTATGACTTTTTATGACATGCTATACTATGACTTTTTTTGCCATGCTATACTATGACTTTTTTATGACTTTTTATGCCATGCTATACTATGACTTTTTTATGACTTTTTATGACATGCTATACTATGACTTTTTTTGCCATGCTATACTATGACTTTTTTATGACTTTTTATGACATGCTATACTATGACTTTTTTTGCCATGCTATACTATGACTTTTTTATGACTTTTTTGCATGCTATACTATGACTTTTTTATGACTTTTTTTGCCATGCTATACTATGACTTTTTTATGACTTTTTATGACATGCTATACTATGACTTTTTTATGACTTTTTATGACATGCTATACTATGACTTTTTTTGCCATGCTATACTATGACTTTTTTATGACTTTTTTTGCCATGCTATACTATGACTTTTTTATGACTTTTTTTGGCATGCTATACTATGACTTTTTTATGACTTTTTATGACATGCTATACTATGACTTTTTTTGCCATGCTATACTATGACTTTTTTATGACTTTTTATGACATGCTATACTATGACTTTTTTATGACTTTTTATGACATGCTATACTATGACTTTTTTTGCCATGCTATACTATGACTTTTTATGACTTTTTTGCCATGCTATACTATGACTTTTTTTGCCATGCTATACTATGACTTTTTATGCCATGCTATACTATGACTTTTTATGACTTTTTATGCCATGCTATACTATGACTTTTTTTGCCATGCTATACTATGACTTTTTATGACATGCTATACTATGACTTTTTTTGCCATGCTATACTATGACTTTTTATGCCATGCTATACTATGACTTTTTTATGACTTTTTATGCCATGCTATACTATGACTTTTTTTGCCATGCTATACTATGACTTTTTATGCCATGCTATACTATGACTTTTTTTGCCATGCTATACTATGACTTTTTTATGACTTTTTTGCCATGCTATACTATGACTTTTTTATGACTTTTTTTGCCATGCTATACTATGACTTTTTTATGACTTTTTATGACATGCTATACTATGACTTTTTTTATGACTTTTTATGACATGCTATACTATGACTTTTTTTGCCATGCTATACTATGACTTTTTTATGACTTTTTTTGCCATGCTATACTATGACTTTTTTATGACTTTTTTTGCCATGCTATACTATGACTTTTTTTATCACTTTTTATGACATGCTATACTATGACTTTTTTATGACTTTTTATGACATGCTATACTATGACTTTTTTTGCCATGCTATACTATGACTTTTTATGACATGCTATACTATGACTTTTTTTGCCATGCTATACTATGACTTTTTTATGACTTTTTATGACATGCTATACTATGACTTTTTATGACTTTTTTTGCCATGCTATACTATGACTTTTTTATGACTTTTTATGACATGCTATACTATGACTTTTTTATGACTTTTTATGACATGCTATACTATGACTTTTTTTGCCATGCTATACTATGACTTTTTTATGACTTTTTTTGCCATGCTATACTATGACTTTTTTATGACTTTTTTGCCATGCTATACTATGACTTTTTTTGCCATGCTATACTATGACTTTTTTATGACTTTTTATGACATGCTATACTATGACTTTTTTATGACTTTTTATGACATGCTATACTATGACTTTTTTTGCCATGCTATACTATGACTTTTTTTGCCATGCTATACTATGACTTTTTTATGACTTTTTATGACATGCTATACTATGACTTTTTTATGACTTTTTATGACATGCTATACTATGACTTTTTTTGCCATGCTATACTATGACTTTTTTATGACTTTTTATGACATGCTATACTATGACTTTTTTTGCCATGCTATACTATGACTTTTTTATGACTTTTTTTGCCATGCTATACTATGACTTTTTTATCACTTTTTTTGCCATGCTATACTATGACTTTTTTATGACTTTTTATGACATGCTATACTATGACTTTTTTATGACTTTTTATGACATGCTATACTATGACTTTTTTTGCCATGCTATACTATGACTTTTTTATCACTTTTTTTGCCATGCTATACTATGACTTTTTTATGACTTTTTTTGCCATGCTATACTATGACTTTTTTTGCCATGCTATACTATGACTTTTTTATGACTTTTTTTGCCATGCTATACTATGACTTTTTTTGCCATGCTATACTATGACTTTTTATGCCATGCTATACTATGACTTTTTTATGACTTTTTATGCCATGCTATACTATGACTTTTTTTTGCCATGCTATACTATGACTTTTTTATGACTTTTTATGACATGCTATACTATGACTTTTTTTGCCATGCTATACTATGACTTTTTTATGACTTTTTATGCCATGCTATACTATGACTTTTTTATGACTTTTTGCCATGCTATACTATGACTTTTTTTGCCATGCTATACTATGACTTTTTTATGACTTTTTATGACATGCTATACTATGACTTTTTTATGACTTTTTATGACATGCTATACTATGACTTTTTTTGCCATGCTATACTATGACTTTTTATGACTTTTTTTGCCATGCTATACTATGACTTTTTTATGACTTTTTTTGCCATGCTATACTATGACTTTTTTTGCCATGCTATACTATGACTTTTTTTGCCATGCTATACTATGACTTTTTATGCCATGCTATACTATGACTTTTTTATGACTTTTTATGCATGCTATTATGACTTTTTTTGCCATGCTATACTATGACTTTTTTATGACTTTTTATGACATGCTATACTATGACTTTTTTTGCCATGCTATACTATGACTTTTTTATGACTTTTTATGACATGCTATACTATGACTTTTTTTGCCATGCTATACTATGACTTTTTTATGACTTTTTATGCATGCTATACTATGACTTTTTTATGCTATGCTATACTATGACTTTTTTTTGCCATGCTATACTATGACTTTTTTATGACTTTTATGACATGCTATACTATGACTTTTTTATGACTTTTTATGCCATGCTATACTATGACTTTTTTTGCCATGCTATACTATGACTTTTTTATTTTTATGCCATGCTATACTATGACTTTTTTATGACTTTTTATGACATGCTATACTATGACTTTTTTATGACTTTTTATGATGCTATACTATGACTTTTTTTGCCATGCTATACTATGACTTTTTATGACTTTTTTGCCATGCTATACTATGACTTTTTTATGACTTTTTTGCCATGCTATACTATGACTTTTTTATACTTTTTTGCCATGCTATACTATGACTTTTTATGACCATGCTATACTATGACTTTTTTATGACTTTTTTGCCATGCTATACTATGACTTTTTTATGACTTTTTTGCCATGCTATACTATGACTTTTTTATGACTTTTTGCCATGCTATACTATGACTTTTTTATGACTTTTTTTGACATGCTATACTATGACTTTTTTATGACTTTTTTGCCATGCTATACTATGACTTTTTTATGACTTTTTATGACTTTTTTTGCCATGCTATACTATGACTTTTTATGACTTTTTTGCCATGCTATACTATGACTTTTTATGACTTTTTATGCCATGCTATACTATGACTTTTTTATGACTTTTTTGCCATGCTATACTATGACTTTTTTTATGACTTTTTTGATGCTATACTATGACTTTTTTATGACTTTTTTGACATGCTATACTATGACTTTTTATGACTTTTTATGACATGCTATACTATGACTTTTTTTGCCATGCTATACTATGACTTTTTTATGACTTTTTTGCCATGCTATACTATGACTTTTTTGCCATGCTATACTATGACTTTTTTTGCCATGCTATACTATGACTTTTTTATGACTTTTTATGACATGCTATACTATGACTTTTATGACTTTTTATGACATGCTATACTATGACTTTTTTTTGCCATGCTATACTATGACTTTTTTGCCATGCTATACTATGACTTTTTTATGACTTTTTATGACATGCTATACTATGACTTTTTTATGACTTTTTATACATTGCTTACTATGACTTTTTTTGCCATGCTATACTATGACTTTATGACTTTTTATGCCATGCTATACTATGACTTTTTTTGCCATGCTATACTATGACTTTTTTATGACTTTTTTTGCCATGCTATACTATGACTTTTTTATGACTTTTTTGCCATGCTATACTATGACTTTTTATGACTTTTTTATGACATGCTATACTATGACTTTTTTATGACTTTTTATGACATGCTATACTATGACTTTTTTTGCCATGCTATACTATGACTTTTTTATGACTTTTTTGACATGCTATACTATGACTTTTTTATGACTTTTTTGACATGCTATACTATGACTTTTTTATGACTTTTTATGACATGCTATACTATGACTTTTTTATGACTTTTTATGACATGCTATACTATGACTTTTTTTTGCCATGCTATACTATGACTTTTTTATGACTTTTTATGACATGCTATACTATGACTTTTTTATGACTTTTTATGCCATGCTATACTATGACTTTTTTTGCCATGCTATACTATGACTTTTTTATGACTTTTTATGCCATGCTATACTATGACTTTTTTTGCCATGCTATACTATGACTTTTTTGCCATGCTATACTATGACTTTTTTATGACTTTTATGCCATGCTATACTATGACTTTTTTTGCCATGCTATACTATGACTTTTTTATGACTTTTTATACATGCTATACTATGACTTTTTTGCCATGCTATACTATGACTTTTTTATGACTTTTTTTGCCATGCTATACTATGACTTTTTTATGACTTTTTATGCCATGCTATACTATGACTTTTTTTTGCCATGCTATACTATGACTTTTTTATGACTTTTTATGACATGCTATACTATGACTTTTTTATGACTTTTTATGACATGCTATACTATGACTTTTTTTGCCATGCTATACTATACTTTTTTATGACTTTTTTGCCATGCTATACTATGACTTTTTTTGCCATGCTATACTATGACTTTTTTTGCCATGCTATACTATGACTTTTTATGACTTTTTTGCCATGCTATACTATGACTTTTTATGACTTTTTATGCCATGCTATACTATGACTTTTTTTGCCATGCTATACTATGACTTTTTTATGACTTTTTATGACATGCTATACTATGACTTTTTATGACTTTTGCCATGCTATACTATGACTTTTTATGACTTTTTTGCCATGCTATTATACTATGACTTTTTTTGCCATGCTATACTATGACTTTTTTATGACTTTTTATGACATGCTATACTATGACTTTTTTATGACTTTTTATGACATGCATACTATGACTTTTTTTGCCATGCTATACTATGACTTTTTTATGACTTTTTGCCATGCTATACTATGACTTTTTTTGCCATGCTATACTATGACTTTTTTGCCATGCTATACTATGACTTTTTTATGACTTTTATGACATGCTATACTATGACTTTTTTATGACTTTTATACATGCTATACTATGACTTTTTTGCCATGCTATACTATGACTTTTTTATGACTTTTTTGCCATGCTATACTATGACTTTTTTATGACTTTTTATGACATGCTATACTATGACTTTTTTGCCATGCTATACTATGACTTTTTTATGACTTTTTATGACATGCTATACTATGACTTTTTTATGACTTTTTTGACATGCTATACTATGACTTTTTTGCCATGCTATACTATGACTTTTTATGCCATGCTATACTATGACTTTTTATGACTTTTTATGACATGCTATACTATGACTTTTTTTGACTTTTATGACATGCTATACTATGACTTTTTTATGACTTTTTTGCCATGCTATACTATGACTTTTTTGCCATGCTATACTATGACTTTTTTGCCATGCTATACTATGACTTTTTTGCCATGCTATACTATGACTTTTTTATGACTTTTTATGCCATGCTATACTATGACTTTTTTATGACTTTTTATGCCATGCTATACTATGACTTTTTTTGCCATGCATTATACTATGACTTTTTTTGCATGCTATACTATGACTTTTTTTATGACTTTTATGACATGCTATACTATGACTTTTTTATGACTTTTTTTGCCATGCTATACTATGACTTTTTTTGCCATGCTATACTATGACTTTTTATGACTTTTTATGACATGCTATACTATGACTTTTTTTGCCATGCTTTTACTTGACTTTTATGACTTTTTTTGCCATGCTATACTATGACTTTTTTATGACTTTTTTGCCATGCTATACTATGACTTTTTATGACTTTTTATGCCATGCTATACTATGACTTTTTTATGACTTTTTATGACATGCTATACTATGACTTTTTTGCCATGCTATACTATGACTTTTTTATGACTTTTTTTGCCATGCTATACTATGACTTTTTATGACTTTTTTGCCATGCTATACTATGACTTTTTTATGACTTTTTATGCCATGCTATACTATGACTTTTTTATGACTTTTTATGACGCTATACTATGACTTTTTTGCCATGCTATACTATGACTTTTTTATGACTTTTATGACATGCTATACTATGACTTTTTTATGACTTTTTATGACATGCTATACTATGACTTTTTTTGCCATGCTATACTATGACTTTTTATGACTTTTTATGCCATGCTATACTATGACTTTTTTTGCCATGCTATACTATGACTTTTTATGCCATGCTATACTATGACTTTTTATGACTTTTTATGACATGCTATACTATGACTTTTTTGCCATGCTATACTATGACTTTTTTATGACTTTTTATGACATGCTATACTATGACTTTTTTTTGCCATACTATACTATGACTCTTTCATGACTTTTTATGCCATGCTATACTATGACTTTTTTATGACTTTTTATGACATGCTATACTATGACTTTTTTTGCCTGCTATACTATGACTTTTTTATGACTTTTTATGCCATGCTATACTATGACTTTTTTATGACTTTTTATGACATGCTATACTATGACTTTTTTTGCCATGCTATACTATGACTTTTTTATGACTTTTTTTGCCATGCTATACTATGACTTTTTTGCCATGCTATTACTATGACTTTTTTTGCCATGCTATACTATGACTTTTTTATGACTTTTTATGACATGCTATACTATGACTTTTTTATGACTTTTATGACATGCTATTACTATGACTTTTTTGCCATGCTATACTATGACTTTTTTATGACTTTTTATGACATGCTATACTATGACTTTTTTTGCCATGCTATACTATGACTTTTTTATGACTTTTTTGCCATGCTATACTATGACTTTTTATGACTTTTTATGCCATGCTATACTATGACTTTTTTATGACTTTTTTGCCATGCTATACTATGACTTTTTTTGCCATGCTATACTATGACTTTTTATGACTTTTATGACATGCTATACTATGACTTTTTTATGACTTTTTATGACATGCTATACTATGACTTTTTTGCCATGCTATACTATGACTTTTTTATGACTTTTTATGACATGCTATACTATGACTTTTTTGCCATGCTATACTATGACTTTTATGTTTACATGCTATACTATGACTTTTTTATGACTTTTTATGACATGCTATACTATGACTTTTTTATGACTTTTATGACATGCTATACTATGACTTTTTTTTGCCATGCTATACTATGACTTTTTTATGACTTTTTATGACATGCTATACTATGACTTTTTTATGACTTTTATGACATGCTATACTATGACTTTTTTATGCCATGCTATACTATGACTTTTTTATGACTTTTTATGACATGCTATACTATGACTTTTATGATTTTTTGCCATGCTATACTATGACTTTTTTGATTTATACTATGACTTTTTTTGCCATGCTATACTATGACTTTTTTATGACTTTTATGACATGCTATACTATGACTTTTTTATGACTTTTTATGACATGCTATACTATGACTTTTTTATGACTTTTTTGCCATGCTATACTATGACTTTTTTTGCCATGCTATACTATGACTTTTTATGATTTGACATGCTATACTATGACTTTTTTGCCATGCTATACATGACTTTTATGACTTTTTATGACATGCTATACTATGACTTTTTTATGACTTTTTATGACATGCTATACTATGACTTTTTTGCCATGCTATACTATGACTTTTTTATGACTTTTTATGACATGCTATACTATGACTTTTTTGCCATGCTATTACTATGACTTTTATGACTTTTTATGACATGCTATACTATGACTTTTTTATGACTTTTTTGACATGCTATACTATGACTTTTTTTGCCATGCTATACTATGACTTTTTATGACTTTTTATGACATGCTATACTATGACTTTTTTATGACTTTTTGCCATGCTATACTATGACTTTTTTTGCCATGCATACTATGACTTTTTATGCCATGCTATACTATGACTTTTTTATGACTTTTTATGCCATGCTATACTATGACTTTTTTATGACTTTTTATGACATGCTATACTATGACTTTTTATGACTTTTTTATGACATGCTATACTATGACTTTTTTGCCATGCTATACTATGACTTTTTTGCCATGCTATACTATGACTTTTTTGCCATGCTATACTATGACTTTTTATGATTTTTTATGACATGCTATACTATGACTTTTTTATGACTTTTTATGACATGCTATACTATGACTTTTTTGCCATGCTATACTATGACTTTTTATGACTTTTTATGACATGCTATACTATGACTTTTTTTGCCATGCTATACTATGACTTTTTTATGACTTTTTTGCCATGCTATACTATGACTTTTTATGACTTTTTTGCCATGCTATACTATGACTTTTTTATGACTTTTTTATGACATGCTATACTATGACTTTTTTATGACTTTTTATGACATGCTATACTATGACTTTTTTTGCCATGCTATACTATGACTTTTTTATGACTTTTTTTGCCATGCTATACTATGACTTTTTTATGACTTTTTTTGCCATGCTATACTATGACTTTTTTATGACTTTTTATGACATGCTTATACTATGACTTTTTTGCCATGCTATACTATGACTTTTTTATGACTTTTTATGACATTGCTATACTATGACTTTTTTATGACTTTTTATGACATGCTATACTATGACTTTTTTGCCATGCTATACTATGACTTTTTTATGACTTTTTTATGCCATGCTATACTATGACTTTTTTTGCTCACTTTTTTGCCTGCTATACTATGACTTTTTATGACTTTTTATGACATGCTATACTATGACTTTTTTTGCCATGCTATACTATGACTTTTTTATGACTTTTTATGACATGCTATACTATGACTTTTTTTGCCATGCTATACTATGACTTATGACTTTTTTGCCATGCTATTACTATGACTTTTTTATGACTTTTTTTGCCATGCTATACTATGACTTTTTTTGCCATGCTATACTATGACTTTTTTATTGACTTTTTATACATGCTATACTATGACTTTTTTATACTTTTTATGCCATGCTATACTATGACTGTTTTTTTGCCATGCTATACTATGACTTTTTTTGCCATGCTATACTATGACTTTTTTTGACTTTTTTTGCCATGCTATACTATGACTTTTTTATGACTTTTAT